>CAXAMN010028250.1:486273-621264 GCA_963970005.1 Durusdinium trenchii | reverse complement strand
GCACTAAGCAGCACATCCAAATACTAAACGCCTTGAACCTTTAAGTAGTTCAGGTCACTGGATACCTCTGTTGCCTTCGAGTGCTTCGCAGCGGCCTCTCCGGGAACGATCGGTCCCAATCGGGCCGGCGCTGAAGTCCTGCGGTCGTGGCGGTCGTGCGGGGCCAGAAGCGGTTCCACCCAGACGCGACCCGTTCGGCCCCGAATCCTTGGGTCAGGGGTCTGGGGTCGAAGCAATCCCTAGGTTTTGAGGGACCAAGGGTTGTGAACGGAGCGTCTGGGCAGACCCAAACGCTCCATGAAACTGGAATATGTGCCGACACATTGACCCCCCTGGCACCACCCCTGGCCTGATCGGCAGTCCTATGGCAGTCCCATGGAGTGTATGGGAGATTGATCCTGGAGCTGTTTTTCCTTAAGCTCCCCAGAGGTCAAACGGACATTCTTCATGGTCGTCGTAACCCGCGGTGCCAGGACACACGGAACTTGGTGCAGCTGGAGGGGCTAACGGCTTCAGAGCTGCAAAATGGAATGAAGAAGCATTCAGAACATGCAGAAGATCTTAGAAGCAACTGGATGTGTTCGAGTTATTGGCTGGGGAAGAAGAACTCACCCTATCATTTTAGGCTTCTTTTTTGCCCCTCTGAACAGTGGGCGATGACGGGTGTGAAGTGTTTGTGCTCAGAGTGGTTGCTTAAGTCAGATGATGGGTATTAGACTTGCGTTTGTCCTATTACCTGTAACAGTCGGTAAACACACTATTTTGGAACAAGGCCTGCAACCTAACCATCATCGTCCACGGTGAGCGGCAATAGTATAGACCCAAGGTATTATATCACCCTAAGAATCCTTGGCCTCTCCATAGCAGGGGTCGGACCCTCCATAGCAGGGGTCCGGGCCCTCAAAGTCCGGATTCTTAGGGCATACTATATCCACTCCTTGAAGTACTCATGGTTACGGTGGAGTGAGTGAAAACCCACCTGTTTGCTCTTCGGAGCTGCAGGTTCATCAACTCCAGGAGTTCGTGTCCCCACACCTGGTTTTGCTTGCGATATCTTAGGATGATGGTATTTTTTCCCGAACTGGGTGCATCCCCAAATGTATATAGATCCTTGGACCCTCCATGCCGGTCGGGGTCGAACCCTCTAGTTCACAAGGGTTTGGGGCCCCGAACCAAACCCTTGTCTTGTTTCGGGTGAGGATCCTTAGGGTGATCATGATGGTGTTCAGGTGCTTTAGACTTAGAAGGTGACTCTTAGAAGTTTGATCCTTAGGGTGAGGATCCTTCGGGTAAGTCTTTGTCCCGGCTTCCTTGAGCCGATCTCGATCGCCAAGGTTCTCCCGAACGAGGATGGCTCGAATGTCCTTCCTGCGAGGATCGCTCAGGGGTGTCCGACGGGGTCGTTTGGGCAGGCCCAACCTGGAGCGACTCCACCAACGACCCCTGCGAATGGCCTATCCACCTGGTATTCGTGGATTGAGTAGTTGGTGTAGTAAAAGGGATGTGACCGGACACCCCATCTGTCCACAGACATCTTGGGGTGCCAGTGCAGAAAAAGAAAAAGCAACTCTGAAAAGCACTGTAGGTTCACCCGGCTTGATCTCCTGTGTTGCGAGTTCACCCACCAGCCAGTTCACCCGGTCGTTCTTCAGCTTGGGGGTTGCTTCATGCTGGCGCGGTCCAACATGAACGACATGAACTCCCAAGGACACGTGTAACGTGTGGCCAGCCCGATGCGTCGTCTGCCAAAGTACCGTTTTGAAGGGGTTTGAGGTGACCTGAGGTGGGTGCTAAGAGGTTAGACACCTTCTGAGGAGGCACTTAGAGCCCTACTGCAGCGCTTGATGACCTTGCGTGCACTCAAGCCCGGTCGCGAAGCGACATGGACAGATGGCAGAAGCCATTCAAAACATGTCAAAACACCAAGCATCGCTGCCAGCATAGCAGTTGAATCATGTTTCCTCGTGGAAAGGGCCATTCTGCATCTTCATCCGCAAGCAATTGACCTTTTCAACCCTAACCAGTCAACTAAAGGCATAGCCCGGTCGAGTAGGCTTTGGGACACTCCCAGGCGCACCTCAAAGCCCACGGTTTCAAATACCCGTGCGCGCGCCTGTGCGCGCCCACATGTTAAGCGTTCCGCTGTCGGAGATGGGCCTCTCGCCTGAACTGACTAAGTGAGCGTGGGGCAGTGGTGCTGCGGGCGCCAGCGTTTTGGTGTTACAAACGCTAACCATAAAATCAGAAAGCCTTAAAGACCAGCACTTTCAAGGGGGTCGCCTGGCTGGGAGCCCTATTGTACACTAGTTATGCGGGTTCTCCAGACAGAGAACCTCTTGAAGGCCCACTCAGAATCGAAGCACCTAGTCGCACCGGGAGAGCAGCGAACGAGCAATCGGGAGCAGCAAAAGTCGTGAATCTGTTGGTCGCCGGTGGCGCCCTGCGCCGTTTGGGAGAGCAGCGCCGTTCAAGGTTGCGGAGGCTCATCTCCCGTGCAAGGAACAAGCAGCCCTTATGGAAGCTCACAGCCACCAGTCAGCGCAGAGCTCAGGGGGAGGCGGACGGTGGGAGAGATCTGAAGCTTGGAAAGGCCACCAGGAAGTACTGTAGGGCACTGTAGGGTGGTTCATGGTTCATTTCTACCTAGCACTTCCAACGGGTGCCGAATGGAGACCTGTTTACGTAGGGTAGGGTAGTCTATTGGACACCCAGACAGGATGATCCTGGTATGCCAATGCAATCGTTTGCACTTCATTTGCGAGCTTCGAGAGGCCGAAAGGGCCATTCGAAGACGTCCGGACTTGGATGTGGATCCAATAGATCGACCGATTTGACCAGATCTGCCGAGCTTGTTTTGGGGTCCAAGCTGCTGGGATCCGGAGGGGAGCAGGTCTCCAGAGTTCAAGGTCTCCAGAACTGGGAGTGACCCATCAAAAGGCCACCCCAAGCCCTGTCAAGTTGTTCAAAGTGTGTTAGAGCAGGTGAATGAAGGCTGAGGCTGGCAGTTGTCTCTGAGGTGTTCCCCCTTCTCCACGCCCTGGCATGGAGGAAGGCGAAGGACACAGCCTGGTCCGCTCTCGGGGTGGTTATGAGGGTGGATTTTGAGATGACCATTTCGCAATTGATCTTCGTCTCCACCAATCCCCTCTTTAAAGAGCAATGTCCAGAGGGCACGGTTCTCGCTCACAAGGCACGGTCCAGTCCACCAGCCTGGATCCATCTACCGCATCAGCGCACCACATCCAGCAGCAGGATCTGATTGCTCGGAGCACCGGGAGGCCATGCCTGAAGAGGAGGTTCCAACAGCGGCTGCTTGGCCAAAAAGCAGTAAAGCGATTTTGGCGATTGCGAGGGGCGAGGGCGAGGGGTTGGGAGGAGGTTTGGAGGCCGAATGAAAAACGGATGAAGAGGTGATCAATAAAGGTGGAATCAGCAAAGCTCTTCATGATCAAGAACGGGAATTCCACTCAAGCCAGGACTTGGAAGCCGGTACTCTTGGGGGGTACTCTCCACTCATCTGCGGCCGCTAGAACTGGTCGCCAAGAATCATCAGCTCTGCATGGGTCAAATTCTCGAATTGCATTCCTTCCAACCAGTGGTGAATCTGGTGCGTCCCCTCCTACTCTGGCCATACTCTCGTCATACTCATGCGATGCTTGCTCAGTAGATAGGCAGATCTCCCCCAAAGGGTAAACAGAAAAGCTACTGTAGGGTGAGTTGCCAGGATCATTTGTTGGGGGTCGGGTCATGCCTACTGTGATTGACGAGTCTAATTTATAAAAAGCCTGAAGCAATCCTAAGCAGGATTGCTGGGAGCTGAAGCCTCGTTGTCACTGGCTTTTGGATTGCAGATCAGCCCTGCGAAACATACTCAATCAGCGGACAATCTTTAGCCTTTAGACTTAACAGACGTTTTTGTGGATGTTTTCTCGTTGAAAACAAAAAGGATAAGCTTTGTTTCACGGAAACTAAGGGAGAAATAGAATGTAGCCTTTTCAGCATGCCCCCTGGGAGAATTCCAGATCCTTGTTGGCCAATTCGAACCATTTCGTTGGACAGACCGACGACGTTTTTCCGGTCGAGTCATGTCCGAGTCTGGCCGTGGCCGCTGTGGACCATCGACCATTAGAAGGATCTGAATGGCAATGGATGTGGAAGAGGTTTCAGGAAGGAATCGAGAAGCAGCACTTAGACCTATATCGCTTAATATCGATGCTTGTCCGAGAACCCCAGAAAACTTGGATCACCTTTACATGATTTGGGGGGGATTGTGGGGGATTGGTTTCCCACTAAAAACAGATGAAAACGCTTGGTGGACCCGTATTCTCCAGGAATGGTGGACACGGGAAGGAATCGAGTCCCACCCACGACTGCTGCGCAGGGCCTTCCAGTGACTGCTGCGCAGGCCCCGGGTTTCTGAGACTCACCTTAGACCAGCGAGTGAGGGAAAAAGAGGTGGTTGAAAGCTCATTCCCTGTACAGGTCAGTAAGACCTCACTTTGGAGGAAAGATCATGCAGAAGCACGACTCGACCATGTGGTTTTCGGATGTCACCAGGAACCGGACCTGTGTCGGACCCTGTGTCAGCCTGGACCTGTCGGGCAGCTGCGACCCGTTGGGGTTAGTTCGTCCACCAAATGCCGGTCAAACAGGTAAAACCATGGTAAAACCACTCAAGGAGTCACACGATGATCGACTTCGCGTTCAAAGCTGGACGAGTTAGGGTCATCATGGGGGGTAGATGTATCCCTCCCTGGGGGGCTCCAACCTTCTCAGGAGATGGTGGTTGGGGTGGGTGCCAGGGGGCTCTAACCACCGAACCTGAGGATATGTTGGAGCCCCAGGGATGTATCCCTAGGGATCCAGTCGTATCTTCTCAGGTTCGGTACGACTGGACCCGACAATGGCACCTACATAACTCTCACCGTACCTGAGGTTCGGTACGACTGGATCCCTAGGGTATGGAACTCTTCCAGTGTGGATGGCGTGGACCCAAAGATGACATCGCCAAGTTCGGGTCATGACATGATCAAAATGACCCTGGGCCCGAATCCGCACTGTAGGGGTCGGACCTCATAGGAAGGGTTTGGGGTCGAACGAATCCCGTTTGGAGGGCTGTTTGGAGCGTTTGGGTAGAAGGAAGGAACATCAACGACCAGGAAAAACCTAAACTTGCAGAAACAAGATGGCTTGCATTTAATTGTCAACATTATTCAACATTGCAGACAGTTTTTCATTTGATGACGAGCCATGGTCGTACAGAGAAACAAGTGGGTTGTCAACTTCCATGCGTGGAGGGAGCGTCCGCGGCCGGGCAAGGCAGCGTGCCCGTGCCGACTCCGCGGGTTTCCGCCGCAGGCGGCCAAGATGACCGGCTGTAAGTGGCACGCGCAGATCGTCCAAGATGATTTCTTCCACAAGAAGCTGTGTAGTCGTCCAGGCGAGCTGCCACTCGTCAGCAAGCGTCCACGGTGTGCGACGTTGGACGTTGGACGAGGCCCAGTGAGTCGGTTTTCGCTACGAACATGGTGAGTCGGGAGAGACCATGGGGCGGCATGTATGGCAGTCCCAGTGTTGGGGATTGGTCGAAGGCTGTCGGGTGTTGTTCCAATATTTGGCTCTCATGTGCTCCCATCCCACGTGGTGCGCTGTAGAAGCCTGGCCGCTCGATCCATCCTGTAGAAAGGGCCGAGAAGAAACAGTTTTTTTGTTTGAGGGTGCAGATGTTGGACCTTCCAACTGTGCAAGGAGTCCTTATCATTCATAGAAAACCCGCCAAAAGGCAAAATAAAGCATTTGCAGAGTTGGAAGATCTATCTAGTTATGCAGCGTGTGCCAGGGGCCCTCAAAACCATGAAAAATAGATGTTGTTTTTTACGTTTTCACTACATACAAAAACAATGTTTTTTTTTGCTAGGGAAAACCAGGTTTTTGATGGTTTGTGGGGCTCCTGCTGCAGAGATCATGTTCAGGGTTTTGAATGTCCAACCCTCCATTGGCGCAACCCTTCTTGGAGCAAAGAGGCCAAAGAGCATCAAGAACCGCGTTGCTTGCACATTCACCAAGGTGGACTATCATGAATACGCCCACAGCTGCCTTTTACAACTTAACGGGTGTGTGCCTTTTACATTTGCCGTCTCCGGCTCGCAACTGCGCTCAGCAAGCCATCCACCCCACCTGAAGCACAATGAAGTACACCCACCACCCCACCATCCCAAGACCCCAGCCGCGAGGCTCGTTCTCAGATTCTCATCACCTCCCTCAGGAAGCCCTGCCGCCCAATGCCCCACATCAAGCTCTCACAGTTGCTGGAACGACTGATTCCTTGGATGGGTCCGGAAAGATCCGACGTGGTAGAGAGCATTGATCTCTTGAAGTTCAACCTCACATGAAGAGATTTGAATATCCAAATGAGGGGCATGCTTGTTCCTTTGGGAGTCTACATGACCTTAGACCTTGTCCACAAGACCTGGCAAGCTTGTTTTTCATGGTACTCACTGGCGAGTCAGGTCCTTTGGTTGAAAAGATGGCATGTTACACCTGGATGATACTGGCTAACAGTCCCTCCCCGGTCCAGACTGGAAGAGAGGCCAGAACACGACGGGGAAGACAACTGGGCCCATATCATGTGACCGTGGCGCGTTGCGGCGCTGGGAAAAGGATGTTGCTTCAGATGTTGTGATGTGCAAGCTTTACTTGGGATGATGGATGAACCCCAGGGCTCCTGGCCCATATCCTTGGGTTCGGTGGTTAGACCCCCCCTGGCACGCACCATAACCATCTTCTCAGGAGGTAGTTGGAGCCCCAGGGGAAAATACCCATACACGACTCATGGGACTGCCATAGATGCCGAGAAACGGCCAGGGGTGGTGCCAGGGGGGTCAATGTGTCGGCAGTCCTATGGCAGTCGCATTAGTCGTGTTTGGGATTGATGAACATGAAGCAACTAATGTTGCTCAGAGGGAGCTGAAACCTTCCAACCAGATGATATGCTTCATGTTCCACTTCCAGAGGTGCAGAACGAGCGGGGGGCTTGGATCCTTTCAGGAGGCTTGCTTGCACTTGGCACTGCGCCGCAAAACCATAAGGACACCAGCCACGTAAACCACATCTTGGCGCCAAAGGGATCCAACCGAATCATGTTCCACTTCCGTGTGAAGTTCCAGGAGGGCGTTCCATATGGATCGTTTGGGTACGGTAGTTGCAATCGCCCCCACCCGCCATCGCCGCCACTGTTCGAGATGTAGAAGGTGTCACCACCTTGGAAGGTGGTGATCTTTGTAACATGTTCACATGTGCACAGGGGGTTACTTGATGCTGAAGGCCAAAGGGATTCCATCCAATCTACTGACTGGACTGATCAATTCCTTTGACCTGGAGGATGCTGACTAGAATCGGTCAAGGGGCCACTTCCGAAAGTGCCCAGCTCATGCATCACCAGCACTGGTGGGCTAAGAAGGCCTGGGGCCACGACCATGGAGTCGCCAACTGGATGGTGCTGGTACCAGTTTGTTTGTAGCTTTATGCTGCACAGCGATCCATAAGATATATCCCAGACGCTCCATGTATGGAATATATGGCATACTATGGAGCGTTTGGGTATAGACATGTCGAGGTTATGTTTCTTTCTTTGGGAATCAGCTGTGACGGTCTTCCGTCAGATCTTCACCGCTGGCCCGGTTCGGTCTGAGGAGAACTGAACGGCTGGCCCGGTCTCAAAGACTTAGAACTCGTCTCCATCACGTGCAAGGCCACGCGTTTCTCCATCCGTGCGGTTTCGCGCGCGGGTTTGGAAACCGAACAAAAGGAGCGAAGATCGGGTCCAAAACCAGACGAATGTGACTGGTAGACTCTTGATTAGTCTAACCCCCCTAGTCGAATCCATGAGACTCCTGTTTATATAGACACGTCCCCATGAAGCAACATGATATAAAAATATATATTGTTTGGGGGTGGGGAGCAGCATCAGGTCGTGGGGGATGAGTCGATGCCAACGAGATCGGTTTGAAGTCAACGGCGAGAACTTGGGAGTCGCTGGAAAGATGCCCAGTGGACCCCAGGCAAACCACTACGTATAAGGATCCAGGGATTTGGAACCGGTCTATGGTTTTAGTCGAACTGGAACCACTGGTTACCAGCGACATCGTGGTTGCCTGGTTGCCCTGGATGGTATTACCATGGCTGACGAGCAGATGTGCTTGACTGCCACATGTCCGATAGAGCTAACTGTCGTTGCGCAACTATGCGCAACTTCATTTAAACAGATAATTCCACCCGTTGTCGCAAAGAAGCCTAAGCTGCAGCCTCGAGAGTCAAGATCACCAGGAACAATCATGCGCAAAAGATATGTATCGGAGGCAGAGCCAGAATGAAACAGCTTTGCGGAAAAACAATTACCAGTCCCCGGTCCAAAGCTTATTAATTAATATAGTCACTAGTCACCCCCCGAAAGGCTACGATTGTTTTGTCTAGCCAAGCCACCTGTGGTGAGGGGGCTGTAGGGTGTTCATCACGGAGTTCCAGCACTGGGTGGATTCTGGATCCGCATTCACTGGAGCGTAAGAACACGCTGGTGCGCAAGAACACGTTCTAGCTGTGAAGACTAAAGCGGCTCAAACAAAAGATCCCCAACATGAAGACTAAAACCATAGACCAGTTCCGAATCCCTGGTTCCTTACTAGTGGTTTTCCTGGGATCCACTGGTTTAGGGGGCCCTGGTACATCTAGCGTGGTTCATACTCTAAACCACCGGCCGACCGGTCGACCACGCCCCTCCCGTGGCGCGCCACAGGTGCGATCCCTGGTGGGGACCACCAGCATCGGTGTGCGCCGCCTGTGGCTCCAGGGTGCGGAGAGCCCTTCCAGTGACCCCGTGAGCGTGCTGAGCGCCCTGAAAGGCGTGAATGAGAGAGAGGGCGGAGGGGGAGAGCGTCTTCAAGACCCCAACGGGAACAGGGGCGAGAGAGAGAGCGAGAGAGCAGCAGTACGAGAGACGGCAGAAACGTACGTACGACCCCGAACTTGGGACAGTTTGGGATTGGTTGGGGCGGAGAGAGGATAAGAGGTCGCAGCTTCATCCTCACCGAAGAGAAGATCTTGGAGGTTTCCACTTTGAGGTGTTCGATCGGACCGGCTTAGGGCTTAAATGACTTGTTTCCACGTGAGCAAGGCCGATTCGGATCCACCCACGTCTGAGGGAGGTGCGGTCAGGAAGTCCGTACGGTGAGCCGGGGTTCAACCCTGGTGATCGCCAGAGTTTGGAGGATCCGAGCCCTTCAACGGGAAACTGGTGTTCCGGGTCCGTTCGTTGTCACTGGAGACCTCTCTTGGTTCAACCGGTGCTGCAGTAGCTGCATGGGCGGTTTCTAGTCTCCTTCGGTCGATCGGTCTGAGGAACACCCTGAAACCAGGTCCAGGTGAGTGGCACCGGCGGAACACACAAGCAGGAGCTGTTGGCGCTCCGTGGGCTTATCTTGGCTTATCTTTCAGATCAGCTTCAAGCACAGAAATGTAGACTCTGGATGGTATTTCCACACTGTTTTATGAGGTCTGATAAGGAGGGAGGCTTTATGAGGCTTTACAACTTTACAATCCAATGGTGAGCATCGAACCAGTCCTGCTCCAGAGTGTTGGTGATTTGTTTCATCAGCCAGCAGGTTTCTATGTCGGCCATGATTTGTTTGGTTCAGCCAGCTGGTTTTAGTGTAAATATACAGATGTACCAACACTTTCTCACAATTACTCACATGCATACACACCTAGAACCTGAATGACCTCTGGACCACCAACCACCCAACATATGGCCAAACTTCCTATCAAAACAGGGGTCAGGACTGGGTTCGAGGCACATGTAAACGCTTCTGTTTCCAGCTGGTATGTCTCCCGTGTTCTCCCCTGGTCGACGATCCGGTCCAGGCAAGAAGCTTCGCTCCGTGCGTGACCTGAACAGACCATTGGGGCGATGGGGGAGGGTCGCCCGGAGGTGGGTGAAAAGCATGAGCGGAGATCTGGGAGGTGCCATGATCCGAGCTGGAACTGGAACTGAGAATCACCAAGATGTGTTTTGAGATCGGCATCTCTTTCGCCAGTTGGACCCGACTTCATCGTGACTTGAGGAAGTTTGGAGACTTGAGATATGATCCATTCAACTTTGGGTGTGGCCCAACGCCGAACAAAAAAAACCGTAGAGGTCAAAAATCATCGGCATTTTTTGAGAGGTCGGCAGCTTAACCATCATGATCCACTGTTAGTGGCCCATGGGATGCCCAAAGGAGTTTGAGTCTTCGCCCGGAACAGGCCAAGGCGGCCGAGGGGCCCTCGTATGTTTTCGCATCTCGTTCCGTTCTGGGGCTGGTGGAAGGCGCAGAGTGGGGGTAGTGAGTCTTAGAAGTGCAGTTAATATATCGGTTGCATTTATACAGTTTCCTGAGGGCCCAGGTATCTCCTTTTCGCATGGGAGGTGAGTACATACTTCCAGACAAAGGGCCGATCGGCAGGATATCCGACTCGGATGGTGGACCCTTAGGGGTGGGGACCCTACAGTGGACAGTACGCCCACAGAATGCTTTCCCAACATCTGACATGATGTGCTTCCTTGCCAGTTGCTAGTACGTGTCCCATTTTCAGATGTGAAACAGGCACGTCATGCTTGGGGGGGGGAGTTGGACAAGGGCAATTCCCACCTTGGTCGCTTTTGCTTTTTGCCTTCCTCTCGTCAGTTCAAGGGAAGTTGGGCATCCCGCCCAAGTCATAGAGTGCAGTTTGGACAGTGGGCATATCATTTACCCGGCCCTTTCATAGCCTATCAGAGGCAGGGAGCGAGGGTGACATACAGAAGTCAAACATCCTCAGAAAGGCAATGGTTGTTCGGGAAGAAACATTGGCGGCTGGCTAAAATCCCAGCGTGACCAAGTCCACACGCGCAAAGCAACCACGCCAGGCGGCACTTTCAGAGACTCCGACTGGACCAGCTGCTTGGTGAGCCAAGGACGGAGGTGGGTCTTTGTCGCTGGGACAGGTTTACGAGCGGATTTTACGCTCAACAACAAGGGGGGTTGAGGGTACAAACCCCTGTTGTAATTTGCTTATAGGAGGCGAGCTGGTGAGCGACTGGGGGTCCTCAGTCCTCAGGCCGGAAGGAGGTCCCCCTTGCTAGACCAAACCTAACAAACATATTCTGGCGTGGATTTGTGCCAACTCCATGCCGGCCGGTTCAGCAACATGGTGAGTTTCCATGAGTTTGCATTATAGCTGAGCCAGGCGCCTTGGCTGCATGTTGCTGATTCAGGATTGTAGCCTGCTAAGGCATGTCTGGAAGATGCTTGGGGTTCTTTACGCCAGCAGTTTCAAATGTGTTAACCGTTGCCAAAAAAATGTTAATGCAACATTCTGCCAGCGGCAGGGAAATGGTTGTGTTTCAGGCGTGTTATATTTTCCGGGCTGGGGTGCATGAAGTTGAACATTGAACGTGTGTGACTCGTGGCCCCCCTGTTGGGTTTTCAGTCGGCGACTGCCATTTCCCTTGCGGAGGGCCGTGACGAGCGTGGTAAGAAATGCCCCCGGTGTGGGGACAAGGTGTGTGTGTAATTAACATTTTTATATGTTAATATGCCGGGGTGACCTTCGCGTGTAATATGACAACCCGTTGGCCAGCATATGATGGTACGTAGGTTCACGAAGGGCGAAGTACAGTAGCTTTGTTTACTATTTGGGCAGCGCGGTGCTTCCCTCCCGCGCAACTCCCGTCCATCAAGCAAGGGTCAGGAGTGTTCCTCGTTATCCTTAGGCCTTCCTATCGTTTCTTGCTTACGAATTATGGTTTTCCTTGGTTAGAGAAATGGGTCCAGGCGATGCCACCTCTCTCACTCCTCACGGCTCCTCAATTTCTGCTTCCCTCCCATGCAACTCCCTCCCATGCAACTGCTAGGATCAACATGTTCCTCGTTTTCCTTAGGCCGCCAGGCCTTCGTAATTCGCTTCTTGCTTACGAATTACGACTTTCCTTGATTTGACCATGGGCAACCATGGCATGACACATTATTTAGCACCCGAACTATATGTCAACCAATAGATCGATAGATGAGGGAAGAACACCTTTTGTTACTACATAAGTCCGCATCATTAGCATCAATGGATTGATTTGCACACAAGTTACTGCTCCTCCTCCTACTGCTGCTGCTGCTCTTTTTTTAAATCACGCACCTTTATAGTGCCATTGCTTGAAGAAGAGGACCACGCATGTTCCTACTCTCCTTCCTTGCACCTCTGATTTATGAAGAAGACTGACTTCTGGACCTCTCGCTTCCCCAGGAAAGTCACCCTGACCGGCCCTAACGACACCAGCGGCGTATCACACCACGCGCAGAAAAGACCTATCACACCTAACGCCAGCGGCCGTGCTCTTGCTTGTTTGGAACAACCGTTGCACTCTTACACCTGTTCCTACTATTGTCTCTCTCCCTTTCTGTGCAAGAAGGATGTTGGTATCCATCCTGTGCTAGTTTGCTTACTTGTTGTCCGTTATACTTTCCATCCTTATTACTACCTTGTTTCCACCTCAAGAAAGGCCGCCCCCTTTCACTCAAAGAACATGATGTTATTCTTTGTCCTCACAACTCTCCTTTGCACCAGGAATTATAAAGAGGAACAGCGGTAGCATCCTTTGTCGTTTGCCTTCAACAGAGGGAGGAGGAAGAGTAGTATAACTGCACTATACTTTGCACAATGCTTGCCTTTCTTGCAACAAACACTGAGGGACAAGGGTGACAGAGAACCAACACTAGCATACCTCTGACCAGTGGAAGTAGTTTGGAACCAACGTGATGTCCTCGGTCCTCCTTTTTATGACTCGGGAGGGGTGCTGTAGGAAAGTCGTGTTTCGTGATGTCTCACTCTTGTAAAGGAGTGGCAAGGAGGAACAGCAATAGAATCTGTTGTTTTTGATCAATTTCAGGTTCCTAGGTTTCCAGGTATTTAGAATTCAAGAAGAAGTACAATCAACATTATAAAAGCCAAACATATTTAGTTGATTCTTAGATTTGCCGGCCACTAAAACCAACTACATATGTTTTTTGTTTAACCCTTGACGTAATAAACATTACGTAAAGAAACTATATGTAGTTGTTTGCTGTGGTGTTTTGTTTCTTAAACATGGAGACTTATTTTTATGGTTATATAAACTTAAACATATAAACGCTTGGACACCTAGGAACCTGATGGGTTTTTGTTTTTGTGTTTTTTTTTTAAGTAGCCCGCAAAGCCCAAATATGAAAAACATTAATTAAGTTTTAGATTATATGTACTTTTTGGGTGGCCCGCAGAACTAAAAAGTCTCATGATTGTCAGCAGCCAGCAAAACTACAGAACTTAATGTTCAGTTTATCCTTGTTTTGTTTTTAATGTTGGAGCATTTAGAGTTCTTGATATGTTTGTAATAAAATGTAGTAAAACATATTCTGGACCCTGGGTGCTAGGCTACCCTTCCAACTCCCCAGGTCTAGGCTGGTCGCCCAGTTCTCCCGGATTTGCGTGGCTGGGCGTGGCGGGGTGGGAATTGCGCCCACGTGCTTGCTGGGTGGCGCATTTTGCCATCCTGTTTGGGGCGCCACAAACCATCAAAACCAGCTTTCCCTAGCAAAAAACATGGTTTTGTATGTGAAAACCTCTGTTTTTCATTGTTTTGAAACACCGGATCGGGTATATTGCCAGCCAGTGACAGGACTTAATGACACAAGGGATGCCAGACCAGCAACCTATGTCATCAGGCTGGGGCGCACCAACATCAGTTTTGATTGGACAACTGACGGCACACACTTCTTGATTTGGGGAAATATGTTGTTCATTGCATGTTTGGTCGCACGCCCCGAACTCACTCCTGTGCCATCCTTCTTGACATTGAGTTTACCAAAGAAGCATGGTCCACCGGTCACCACAATTCATTACCTTCGGGCCGCAATTACTCCTATGTCATCAACCCTGAATAACTCCTTTTGTAGTGCTTAGAATATTGAAGCGAAGCTGGAGACGTACAGCATCCACAGCGGCATCGAAGCACCACATGGTGAAGACCGTGTTCCAAAAACCGTGGCATGTGATTGACCCGTCGGATGCAAAAAACCGTGGCATGTGATTGACCCGTCGGATGCTCTATATGTAAATTTACGTATGCAAACATATTGAATGTGGTCAACTTTGTTGAGAACTGCACGGTGTACAGGGGCTCTAAATTAGCTGGTTTGTTTTGTGCTTCCCGGACGTGCAACACTTAAACACCGACGTTCTGCGCTTGGAGGGTATTCTGAGATTGAGATGGCTGCGGAACCTATTGAGAAGTGCAGTCATTGGTTTTGGATCGTGTGATTATACATATATGCATAAATACATATATATATATATATATTAGTTATTGTTGGTATTTTAGCACATATATATATAATATATATATATAAGTGCATCTGACTTCCACAATGAAATGACATCGTTTTGTAGAGGACAAGAGGACATGTGAAACCAAGGCATGTGACACATGAATACACATGATGCTTACTGTACCAGATCATCAGGCTTTATTGGACTTCCAGTTGTTTCGGCAACAATGAATCTCGAATAACGACCCAGTCGGTTATAGAACAGTGAACAAAACGTGAATGAATTCCTTCATTTTCTCCAGGAAAACCTCTCTTTGGGGCGGCGCTTTCCAGTGTTCTCCGCGGCGCTGTTCTCGAAGGTTTCACCTCACGCGACAGACCTCGGCCGTCTGCAGAGGATGTGGTATGCCTCGTGCTTGGACGACCGTGTGCTGCATGGCCAGGAGATGGTGGACTTTGCCAGGCGGGACGAAGGGCGGGTTCGAAGGTGCAAGTACTTCCAGAGAAGGGGTGGCGTGGCTCGGTGCTTTTGCCCAAGATGATGATCCACAAGGTCTTTGGGAAGCGGTTTTGCCGCTCAAGTTGACCTGGGGCAGGGGCAGGTGGTAATAGTAGACTCATAATACGCCTTATTAAGCGCTCCACCGAAAAAGAGGTTCAATCCAAATGGGGTGGGGTGGTTCCCTGCAACCGGACTCATGCGGCCCGTGGTCATCCGGGATGACCCCACCTGCGTGAGCGCACATTCTCAGGGTTTCCTGCGGACGACCTCATGGCATCTGAAAGAGAAATCAAGAGAACGGACGCATGTGGTGGGACATGGTGGGACTATTGATCTACCCGGTATAAGGTACGCCCTACGAGGTCCTACCTGGATCCTGCAAAGTACCGAAAATGGGACATGAAGAAGCAGGTACTTGCAGCCATTTTTCCGAGGTACAAACAGGCTGACTCCAGGTGCACTACAACCTTGAAACCCTTGAAACATCTCAACGTCATGCACTACAACCTGAATTCTGATTCCCCTTTACTCGAGACTATCCGTCACAACGATCAAAACCTTACATAGACCGCCATGTTGGAAACGGTTTCTATCTATTATTTGGGGATCACACACACACACATATAATTACAAAACTATACATATATAGCTAAATATATGCATGCAGCATTGATTAGTAGTACTAAATTGCAGTCTAAATTGCCCGACTAGCACCCTGTTTCTGTCCCAATTCGATGGTGTTGATCTTGTGCGCACCCAGCCATTCCTTGGATAAGGACCATTCTTTTGGTTGCACCAACATTTCAATGTCAACATCACCCAAAATCAGCATCACATTCGGTGCGCACTCTGGTGCCATGCTCAAACCTGCTTGCACCAGGCATGGCATCCGGTCCTCATGTCTCACCCCCCCGAGGAGTCACCGGAGCACCACGGAGGCCGTGGCCACGAAGTGTCACTTCTTTACCCATCGCTACGCCAAAGCCACGGAAGGCATCAAGGATCGCCTTATTTGGCACGGACACCTCGGCAAGGTCCGGCGTTACGTCGGAACTCGGAACGTGGTTTCGGAACGTGCGTGTTTTTCCTTTTTGGGCCGGTGGTTTGGGGTTCAAGGGGGGGCCTCCGGGGCGGAGTGATTTTTTGGTTCGAGATATCTTTGGGGGGCTTGTTTAAATTGGATGTGTAGCTCAGATAGGGAGACTTCCCAGGCAATGACCTCCTGGAAGATTTAAAGTAGACCAGTCTACCCATTGGGTTGGGGCGTCCCCCTTTCTTCAGAGGAAAAACCGGTTTTCAAGCAGCGGAGGTCTTTATGATGTTTGGAGGAGGTTGGGTTCTGGGATTGGGGGTTATTTGGTGATATTTGGTGGTTGGTTTGGGCATGCAGAACTTGCGGACTTGCAGTATACCACTCCATGGAGTTGGTCAATCCCCGGCAAACCACTAGTAGTAAGGAACCAGGGGCCCCCGTTTGGTCTATGGTTTTCGTTTTTGGAACCACTGGTTGCGAGCTAAAAGAATGCTCTTTGCCTGGATGCCTTGGGTCATATATTATATAATAGAGGGCTCCTGGCCCACCTCCGTTTCGGTTCGATGGGCCAGGGGTGGGTGGGTGGTCTTGGGGGGTCGGAGCCCACCGGTCACCGGGTCGGAGATGGGGCGGAACTCGGAGCCCTAGGGATAAGCCCAACCACCCCTTCGACCACCTCCATGGTCCCATGACGGTCCACGGTGGGTCCGTGGCACCGGTGCCGGGGAAGCTCTGAGTGGAACCGCACTCAGCACGCACTCACTGGAAGTAGTGGATCTCCCAGATTGACCATATGACCATATGACCAGACGCGACTAATGGGACTGCCATAGGACTGCCGAAGTACATTGGCCCCCCCCTGGCACCACCCCTGGCCTGATCGGCAGTCCTATGGCAGTCACATGGAGCGTTTGGGTATTGGCACCGTAGGGCGCTGCTCCGTGGAGCCCACACCGTCCACACCTAGGAGCGGTGCTCATCGAGTGGAGCCCTTTGGTCGCATGACAGGGCGGCTCCAGAAGGTCAAGGACAGAAAGAAAGGAATGCGCTTTTGGAAAGAAAACACTCCCAGTCTCTCCTTCCTTTATCTCCCATCAAGTCCAACACTTCTTCAAAAGGAGATGCGATGTGTTTTTCATGGAATTTCTTCACCCACACATGGCTCCAGGCCAACCTTCCGGGTGACGCCGGAATAGAATTCAGGGTTGCCTAATCCCCTTGTGCGTTGGTCTGTATACATCCTTGGAACAGGATAGGAGTTTCCTTGGCTCCGATTCCTTCACATGGCTAGGCACTGGGTACCCCAATGGTTTTTCATGCTTCAGCTTCACAATCCGTTGGATCAAGAAGAAAACACACATGGTCCTTGTCTATGGGGCATCCAGTTCACAGCAAGTCAGCCCCATGGTTTCAACAGATTTCAACGGGTTGCCACTTTGAAGAACCCAGAGCGAACCCAAGAGATGCATCTACCCTAGCAATCCAAGATTCAAACAACTGGTTGACCTGGTTTCGTAGTCTCAAATCCTGAGTAAACCAAAAGGTCCTTGCAGAAGCACAGAACCTGAACTCCATCTTAGAAGTCAACCAAAACACAATATTCCATAATATTCCAAGATCAGAGTTCACGAACTTCCACTGATGAATTTGAAAGCACGCCCCCAGCTGGGCTTTTACAGTGGTTTCGCACAGACCTCTTTACATGGGGGTTCATATAAACCACCTCTTGGGGTTTGTGCCATCTACTCTGAAACCACTGTAGATCCTTTTGAGGTCATGGTCTCTTCAGCAGCGTCGTCGAGCTTGCATGGCTGAATGGGCTGGGTGGATACCAGGGACGCTCCAACTGGTGCCGTGACAAGCTCGAGGCACGGTCAGCAGGGCCAGGGCCAGGGGCCGCCACCTGACCAAAGAGCTCGGGATGGTGAGCACATGGAGTCCCTCATGGGAATCTATCTACCAGTCTACTACCTGAACTGGGTGCTGCTGGGCAATAGTGTTTTACATGCGGGCAAGTCATTTGGCGGGGTTAAGTTAAATCCAGGTCAGCTGTTGCAACGTTGTGATTGTAGAACACGGATGCTTTGTGTGGGATACCTTGATCACGAACTCGTGTTCAAAGGGCATAAGGCAAACCCTTTGGTTTGCTGGAGAATACTTGGCTTTGGCTCTAGGTCCAGGTACGAGTGGTCACGATGGTCCAGCATTTGGGCGTGTGGAACGAGTGGTCACGCTCCGATATGGTCTGGTTCGATTCGTGGTGCATCCATTGACCCAGACACTCCCCTAGGGATC
Source organism: Durusdinium trenchii (assembly GCA_963970005.1). Taxonomy (NCBI): domain Eukaryota; class Dinophyceae; order Suessiales; family Symbiodiniaceae; genus Durusdinium; species Durusdinium trenchii. The sequence continues at coordinate 603,068 of CAXAMN010028250.1, read as the reverse complement.
CAGTCATATCTTCTCAGGTTCGGTAAGACTGGATCCCTAGGGCTCCGTGTTTGCCGGTGGTTGACCTGGGTCGGAATCTTCCATCGATGGAGGCTTCATTGTGATGCTCGCTCTATATACCATGCCCACTGCTGTATACCCTTGCCTTCAAAGACCATTCAAAGGAAGCTTGACCTGGTGTTGTAGTCTAAAATTCTTATTCTAACTACGATGGTGGCGTTTGTGAGAAGAGTCATTCCAATGTTGCTTGGAATCACGGGTTTTCCTGCTGCTCCGCTTCTCCGCTGCTCCGCGACGTCGTCAGGTGCCCAATCGCTTTTTCTCCGCGATGCCCCCGACGATGAAGGCGAGGACGTCGAAACAACGAGGCCGTCTGACGGTTCGCTGCGGTGGAAGCGACCAAGTCCAGCGCACCAAAGTCACTCCCTGACTCATTCGATGCCCACGCTCACTTGACTGAGCGACATCACATGTTCAACATCTTCACATCTGCGCTGCGCTCATCATCTGCATAGTACTTCCCACCGCTCATTTCATGCCTTTTTTCTGGTCCCGTTTTCTGCTTTTTTTTGCCTCCACTTCTTATGAGCACAAAAGCTTCACATGTGGGGGTTCACCAGTCCTCCTGTTTTGCGGTGACATCATAGAAGGGCATGTTTTGCGGCTGCGCTGCTTCGTTTCATTTGAGAGTAGTTACTGAGTAGTTGGGACATGAGTCACATGGCCAAAACACCCCATGGAACTACCACCACATGCCGACCCAGATGCCGACCCGACCCCCCTGCGTATTTGGGCAATCCCATGCCCGTCCCCCTTGGGTCGAGCGAGGTCGAGCGAGGTCGAGCATCTTCCGTTCACCCCGCGGCTTCCCATTTTTCAGCTGAACTATTCATTCAGGCCTCTTTAAAAATCTGGGGCTCCGGTCACGAACGGAAGAACCAGGAAGTTTGATGAGACATCAGCTGCTCAGCTTATGACCCTAGGGATCCAGTCGTACCTTCTCAGAAGGCACGACTGGACCCTCCTGGCACCCACCCCAAACAGCTTCTGAGAAGGTACGACTGGATCCCTAGGGTGAATCATCTCTCATCATCTCAACATCTCATCCTACCGGATTCACTCCGGCAGATGGACCGGAGTGACGACTAGTCACTCCAGTCGTACCGTACACCTCTCCTGACCTAGGTATACTTGGACGACCTATGATTCAAAACCCTCCAAAACACCTCCCCAAACCACCGAAAACCCTCCAGGTCAGTGGAGCAGAATTCTTCCGAAAGACCCTCCAAACACCTCCCAAACCACCGAACCATCCAGGTCATTTTCAGCCGAATTCCTCCGAAACGAAACACAACCCTGTGACCCTTCGATATATTCCGTCCTTCCGTCCCGGGCTTTTCGGGGAAACCTCTCGCCCCCGCCGAACCAACAGGCGCCGTGGAACCACAACGCCTCGGAGATCCGCGTGGTGGACGTCCCGGCGAAGAACCTCAAGGACGGCGGTGGCCGTGAAACGGCCGCGAGTTGGTTGGGTTGGGCGCGTTTTTGCGGTGGGTGGGCCGGGTGGACTGCGCGGGGGGTTGGTGCGAAGAGACCATGTATCATCATGTATCTCATCGAAGGAACACTGCGAAGATGGATCGAAGGTTTAGATGTGAGCTGTGAGAAGGTCAGCTGTGAGCCTTTTGGTTTGATGTCGTTTGATGTTGTAATATGTATTAGTATGTTTTTCCCCACCTGCAGGTGATGCCCCACTTGCCAGGTGATGGTTGTTATATAGATTTTATCAGCTGTCCTCCTCCTCCTCCTCCTTTCCTCGCCTCCTCCTCCTCCACAAGTGCCAGATCGCAGTGGGCACCACTGGAAAAGGAATGTCAGCACTTATGCCAGGTAGAATGCCAGAGTTTATGCTTCATAGAATGCCAGAACATGTGCGAGAAAGAATGTCAGAATGAATGACGGAAAGAATGTCGGGAAGTATGCCAGATAGAATGCCAGAATAAGTAGCTGCCAGATACCTGATAGAATGCCAGAATATTTCCCACATAGAGTGTCAGAAAATATGCCCGATAGAATGCCAGAATTTGTGCCATATAGATTGCCAGAACATGCCAATTGGAATCTGGAATGCCAACATAATATTGCCAGATAGAATGCCAGAATTTGTGCCAGATAGTTTGCACGAATATGCCAGATAGAATGCCAACATGCCAGATAGACTGTCAGAACATATGCCAAACAGAATGCGCGATGTATGCTGGATAGAATGCCAGTATATATGCATGCAGGATAGACTCTTTCCTGGTGATGTTGAAGCCATAGGCATCAGTCATCAGCAAAGTACAACGCCATGGTGGGGATCACTTGAAGTAACAAGATATGTTTTGACCTCGTTTATTTGATACGGATCATATCCGCACCTCGAAGCCCGGCTCCAACCAAAACAACCGGTTGTTCGATTGGCAGTTGAAATATGTTGAACATCATTTGAACTCATATCTCCACTCCCATAGACTCCATGGGACTGCCATAGGACTGCCGAGAAACGGCCAGGGGTGCTGGCAGGGGGGTCTTTCTGGGTCGTCAGTCCTGGCTGGCAGTCCCATGGGGTCTATGTGACAGGTCTTCCCCATCCGCCAGGACTTTGAATCCTTTCTGCACGAATTCAGCGGCACGGGGCCTTTGGGCATCGACGAGCAGCGCTTTTTTGATCCTTACGTGGCCTACAGCGGGCAGGCAGCGTCAGACCGCGACCACTCCAGCGGGTCGGCGGTGAAGGTGATATTTCAGGGTGAAAATCAAGAGTTCATGCGCTTGAAGGGGCAGAGCTTTGGAGGTATATACTGTAAGGAATGCAATACGGATGTGAAGCAGGTCGCTCCAGCGGCCAAGAGTCTTCCACTCTCGCCAGTGCCACGGCCTTTTTTTCTGCCCGCCATGATTTTTGTAGGTACAAGGTGAGTGTATATATATGTAGAGGTGGCCATGTCCTTTTTCCTCAAGGCCAACTGGACCCACCGGAGGGAAGCGGGGCCAGGTACCAAAGCCTCCATCTCCGGCCGTTTCACGCAGCCAACCGCTGCAGGTCTGTTTGCAGCATCGTTCAGTGGCGGACCCTCTGGCAAGCAGTTAGACGAGGTCGGACTCGTGTTTTGAGATACTCTCCCTGGAATGAACATGGAAGTGGAGTTCACCACCTGTTTGTAGTGGATTTCATGGTCTTCCTTACGGGGCCATTCTCCACGTAACCATTGTTAGTTCCGGGGGGTGTATTTAGGCGGTTGCTCCAGGCTTCGATGTAGAGATTGGTTGGATGCTTTTTCGGATTTTGAATCAGGGTGTTTTTACGGGTTCAGAGGTTGACGATTTGATCAGATTTGTGATTACAGACATCGGTTTGTTTGGCATCTTTGTTGGCCAAGTCCAACGCGTCCAACGCAGCCGGGCCAGCGGATAAAGGCAAAACGCGATCCCTTCGGGAATCAGCCCGACGGGCGGAAGGGTGAGCAGAGGAGCGCTTTCATCGACCCTTTGGGAATCAAAGACCAATCCCTGCAAGTCCAAGGTTGCACTTGTCCTTGGACATAGTGAATGAGGTCCTTGGACATAAGGAACAGTGAAGATGCGGGGCTGAGTTTCTTTCCAAATCAGCCTGAGTGCGCACTTCCGGGCACTTGGACGTGTTGCCGCAGATGAAGCAGAAGGGCCGTGTCCGAACGCTCCGAACGCCGCGATGCCAGGAGCTACTAATGGCTTCTTGCTACTGCTAGTAGCGTCCGAACACTCTCCTATCTTTAGAAGAAACGGTGATCCAATTCTGAGGACATTCTCAAATACCTTCTCAACTACATCGCCAAGAACCCGCAGTATGTCGAAACGAGCCGCACCTCGTCGCTTCTGGAGACTTGGGGCGGTGGATGAACAAGACCTCCACAGTCTTCTAGGTTTTGCAAAACATCTTTAGCTGGTTTTGCTTAAGGTGACGTGGTATGATTGTATTTTCCCCACAGAATATGTATATAAAAATCCCCGTTCTGGGGACTATATGTTCTTGCCCTTTTTCATATTCTAGGTTCACAATGGTTCACATTGCTTTGCCGTGCTATGTGGCGGAGCCATTCGCCCGCCTGTTCCCGTTTTTTTTGTGAGCGTTTGATTTCACGAAGGCTGGCGAATGGTGTCTCAATACGCTGCCGGTTGCGCTGCCTTCGCAGTGTGTGTGTGTGTGTGTGTTTTGTGTCTTTTTTAGTTTTTCTTTTGAACGGGTGCCTTTTGCTGTGCTGTTACAAGATAGAAGCCGGGAAAGCAAAGACAACGTTTTAATCACCCATCATGGATTCGGAGAGCTTGCTTTGCAGTCCTTGAGCCAGCCTTTTGTTACGGCCAGCTGGTGTCTTTTCAAGGTTCAGGTCTTCCCTCAACCCTCCAATTCAGTTCCCCCTATCCCCTATCAATCATATCAATCCGTGTCTTGATAGACTGCCGAAAAGGCGGCACCTTTCCCCACCTCTGTGGCACCCCTTCAGCCCCACCACGTGTGAACCATGGCACCGTGGGTCGAAAAGGGTCAAAACCAACCCCAATCCCTTGTAGCTTGACTGGGACCTTTGAATGACCTCTAGTTTGGACCCCCAACCGCCCAACATATGGCCAAACTTCCTATCAAAACAGGGGTCAGGACTGGGTTCCAGGCTGTTTTTATGTTAGTCATGTTCCGTGGCTCCACCGGAACATCCGGGCTCCCCACCCGTTCTGACGGTCGCCCTGGGCCGCAGTTCCGTTCCGTCTGCCCATCCCATCGGGTCTGCGGCGTTCGGAAGCGAGGTAACTGCCAAACCTTTGCATCTGACTTCTTTGCCCTCTTGACCGGCCAGGTTCGCCAAACACGTGTGGGATCGTGTGGTCCGGAGTTGGTGGACCCGGGGCGGCTTGTTGAGTGGGAAGGGAACATCGGCCGCGTGCCGGGAGGGCAGACCGGGTCGTGCGCGAAACGAAGAACTCTAATGTAATACAAATGGTGAGTGTATGTGACTGCACAATGATGGGTAGTAGTGGATTATTCGCTTAGGGAGTGCTGTTCAAGGTGTTTCAAAGGGATGTGAAAATCATGCAGCATGCATGTCCTGTCCCACGGGTCCTAGCAGCTCGATAAGGATTGTCCTGCACGTGAATCTTTGGATCTATTCCCCCTATGTCAGCCAGCACCAGAGGAGATGTTTCAGTTCTCGTTCGACTGCACAGACCTTTTTCGCGCACCAGGAAGCGGTGCCCACTCAAGCCTTTTGTCGCTTGGCCGAGTTCAGCGAGTTCAGCGAGTTCTCGAGTTCTTCAGAACAGCTCCTTTCAGATACGTGCGCACCGTGTACTAGGCTGATCGTTTTTGCCTTTGCGGGAAGTACTGATCCAAATATAACATGTCAGAAACGGAAAGCCCTTATATAAGTAGACACATGTGCAGTGTCAGGTCCAGTGCGAGTCGGGATGCTTCATACGGGCCAACTTCTCAAATCTTGTGCGGCTTCATGCCGCATCAGGCGTCACCTGGGGTACCTATATATAGGATAGCCTAGTTCGGGTTCTTCAACCTCTGCTGGTACTTTCATGTGATGTGTTCGTCAGAGTGTAGACTTTAGACATGCGGCCGTGTGACATGCCCTACAGCGGAGCTGTAGGATCCCTTTTTACCGGGTCTTTTATACCTCATTGAGTAGTGTCCTTGTATGCCGAAATCCAGTCAAATGATGTCCTTGACCTGTATACTGCTGATTCCATGTGTTCCATTCCGCCATATTCCGTCACTTCAAGGCTTTTGGGGGTGCAGAACAGGTTGTGGAGAAACGTGTCACATGTTGCTCTTTGCTACGCTCATTTGGGCGCAGTTCATCTCACCTCCTGTGAATTCCAAGCAGGCGAGCATCCCTTGACTTGAAATCAGTACCTACATGGCAATTGATATACCCTAATTGAACATAGGGAGACCTCCCAGTTCGACCCCCGGAAGAAGAGCACAGACAAAAGGCAGTGATTGAACGGAACCACTTTCATACCCACATTGGAATCCAGGAAGATTGATGATCGAACCGCCCCTATAGACCCTAAACGTCACAAGCCACCCATCCATGTCGGTGTGACATACGGGAGAACCCCCCAGGAGGTCCAAACTCCGGGCGAGGGAGGTCCCCGGTGGTTAATGGACACCCCTTAACAGCTAAGGGGCTATATAGACACCCCTTGGAGGGTGGAGGAGGTGAATCTTGTTACTAGTAGGAATGACATGCCCTTGTTCCTAGCCATGCCCTAGAGCTACTACCCTATACTCGGGCACTCTCCATTTCCGGTCGACGTCCGTTCTTCAGCGCTCAGGTCGGGCACTTTACAAGGTTCGAGTGATGGACTTCTTGTATGGCTGAGGGCCTTTTCGGTTTTCCTCCACCCTTTTCCGCCCGCGGTTTTGAATCGATATGACAATGAATTGATACGATACTCTCACCGTGAGAACTTACCTTTTTACAAGGTTGTGTGTGTAGTAAGTCGTACTCTTGAAGGCTGCCTTGGATGTAATTAATTCGTACTCTTGCAGTCTCACTGCAGTCCGACAGTCAGATACTCCATTTTTTGCTTCAATGGTGATCATTGCAATAGAAAACCCACAAGATTGTACAGTAAAACTGATGAATCTAAGTTCTGAAGGGTTCCCACCCCGATTTGCAATTCAAGAGCGAATATGGTGAATATTAAGCGTATAGCTATATCTTACAATTACAATAGCCTTGGCACTTTTGGTGCTACAGAGCTCTAAAGGTTCCTGTTCCCCGCGTAGATGCATTTCTTTTGCCAGCCATGGCCCTCGGCCATTGCAATCCATCTGTTTAGCTCACGAGCACAACTGCTCGATGAGGCCCCGGAAAGGGGTTGTCGGGGTGCCCGGCGTTGGCTTCCCGAAGCACAATTCATCAAAATTCTACGGCCTCTGGTGTGAACCCCAAGTGAAGTTCTACGCAAGTGGCGCTCGCTGGATCCAAGTTTCCCACATGCTCCCACTAAATGTGAGAGGTAAACGTAGACAGTGGATTAATAAAACAGCTGTAAGAATAAACAACAACCATTTGGATGTAGAGCTTTTCATGCAGGGGCTTTGATTAATCCGCAGTTTGCATGTTTTAGAATCAGAATGATCGGGGTGAACCCCAACAAACACTCGCTGCAACGGAAGCCGCAGCTCAGAAGATTGGTGGTGGGACATTGTGGGACAAGGACAAGCGAGCAATGCCATTGTGGGACAGGACAACCGCTTAAAACTAAAAGCTATAAACCAGCACCACCCAGTTTGGGTGGTGATTTGATGAAAAAATCATCTTCAGGGGGTTCGAGAGAAAAACATAAAAGCACCCGACCTGGGTCGTGCTGGAATAGACTCGCTCTGGAAAAAGAAAGCACATGAAAGTGGAAAACTCCTCGGTTTGGTCTTCGGAACATGGTCTTCCCAGGGGCCCTTACCACCCACGTAGCCATGTTGATTCGATGTCATTCAATCATTCCCAGCGGGCTAAAAGTGGGATGGGGGATGGTTTTTCGGCATGCTCTCCAGGAATTCCCCAGGCTTCCAGATCTACATGTTTTCTTCATCCGGATCAAGGTTTTAAGGGTTTGAGCCGAGGCCAGAAGGAATGAACTCAATCGACCTTTGGCTTCCGGAGGAAGTCGTGTGGGTCGACCACGCTGATGAGCCAAACGAAGTGAGCACGCAAGATTCCTCAAGCCACAAGTTGCCAAGAGGAGAGACAAAACAGAGCGCTTTATAGTTTTATGTTGTGTTTTTTTCCGGAGTAGTAGCTGGCACACATAGTGGCACACATGTCCAAAAAGTTGATAACTCTGAAGTTGTGTATGTTTGTAGGACATCTTCGGGTGCCATTTCACCTCTGAAACCGTTCTTCGATTTGGACTCGAGCTTTTTGTCACCCCTTTGGACGAGGTCAATAGACCAGTCTACCCACTGCTTAGGGGGTCTCCCTATTCTCCATGCACGTGAAGCTCTGAGCCTGACAACAGGTGTTTCTTGGACGGTCGGACCGAGGCGAGGTCTTTGCAGCCTCCCAGTTGCCTCAAGCTAAAAGTCTAATGTAGACTCTTGATTAATAACCCCCCATGTGAAGATTCCAATCCAGCAAGGGATTGTGTGGGGGCGCGTCGTTTACCGTCCGCAAGTCCGTGCATTCAATTGGGGGGTGTTTGATCAAGAGTCTACATTAGAGAGGTTGAGCAGCCTTGCTCGCTGTTCCACAGAGATGGAACACATGAGTCCCACAAGGCCTTGAGAGAGGCTCTCTCAGGTGACTGGCCACGTTTGAATCTCAATGGGACCAATATGGCGTGCGGCGTGAACCCATGTTTGTGCACATGGCGTGCCGGAAGATGTGTGATTCCGGCATCCCAGTCGCGCCAACACAAGAAAACGATGTAATTGCTAATCTCTTCTCCGGACAACATGATTTAATCGTGTTGCAATGCTTGCCTCAATGAAAAACAAGCGCAACATAGAGCGCGACACATTTACCTCGAGCAATGAGGTGCTGCTGCTGCTCGCCTTCTTCCGTCCAAGGACTTGTCGCTTGGGCGGAGGAAAACCGGTTCAGAGTTGCCAGAGAAGCGTGGTCAGATACACGTTTGGTCGAACACTTCAACAGCCATTTGCCGTGGTCAGATGGTAAGAATAGAGATTGTTGTGTTTGAGTTTGAGTTTGTGTGTGTGTGTTTATTTTAATGACATCCTGATGTGGGCGTTCAGAGCTGGAATCCCTAACACTCCAGTCGTATCGTTTCGGTTCGGTGGGACGATGGGGGCCTGGGGGCCAGGAGGGTCCAGTCATGCCGAGCCGGTTTGGAGGTACGACTGGAGCTGAAAGATGGGTTCGTTCAGGACCCTTCGCTGGGCTTGTCCGAGACTCCTTCCCTCCTGGAAAACCCAAAGGTCCAGCTGTTGTACAGTAAAAAGCACTCTGAAACCACTCAAAACGGGTTTATCTCATCATCCTGTTGTAAAACTGATCCGTGAAAGTGCTACGCCAATTCTTCACCACCTTGATCTGTCCATTGCTACAGCTGGACCTTTTTCTGGCGCCCTCCGAGGTGGTGCCTCCTCCGCCGGCGGCTGCGCCGCGTTGTGCGACCTGGACCGGCTTCAGGCGAGACTCCCCCCGGCGTTCGGTTCTACCCCCCCAGGGGCGAGATTTCGGGTGTCTCCCTATTGAAAGACACTATGGCGCCAGGTGTTATTCATCGTGCAAGCATGAGTGTATGTATACTGTGCTGTTGATGAACCCATGAGACCCTTGTTTTGGAATGTTTTGGATAGGAATTGTTTTGGGTGGTTGGTGGTCCAAAGATGAATAAGACTCCCCATAGCCGGGTGTCATTTCATCAACATTCCAACATGGACCCTGGGCCATTTGCAGGCCCTACAGCCACCAATCAGGTCGAAAGGTAGAAATTGTTGGAGAGACGAAGGATCCTCGGCTGCATGTTCCAATCCCCAGGGCTCCTGGCCCATCTCCTCGGGTTCGGTGGTTAGACGACCCGCTGGCATCCACCCCTGGCCCACCGAACCGAAACGGAGGGGGCGGCAGCCCTAGGGAAGACCAAATGACCAGCCATGTATGGCCAACTGCACGGGGAAGATGAAGATCCATGGGCGGGGAGATCACAGCACCAAAAACACCCAAGATTGAGGGGAATTGGGGTGGGCACCCCGCCCAAACAAACAGGTCAAAAGCAAACAAACAGGAGTTCGTGGAGTTCCTTCCATTCACCTGACGACCTCCTGGGAATATTTCGACTAGATGGCTCCTTCGTACTGAGTGACTTGCCCCTTCCCTCTCGACCGGTCTGGAGGTCCGTGCGGTCTCCATGTTTGGCCACGCGGAGGCACGGGCGCCCGTGGGTTTGTTTGGTGAGAGCCCACAGCGGAATGAGTGACTTCACACAACCAGTGGTGTTGATGTGTTATGCGGTGTTGGTTTCTTCCACTGTTGACATCTCTATGGACACTAAATTCTAACTTGCATGCTTGTGGGGTTTGAGAATTCACAGCTTCAAAGCACATGAGATCCTGGCTCAATATGGTCAATTCCCCTAGCTGCAACGACACATTGCTCACAGTTGCTGAGGGAGCGACGGTTCCGGCGACTGGGCCGGGTCACTGGGAGCGACGATTGGATCGGCCGAGCCCAACCACAGCGTCCACGGCCAAGCAGCCCCGAGAAGGAGTCACGATGGGTTTTGCCGATCACCGGCAAGCGAAAGCTCACATTGGAGGATCTTCGACATGTGTGGGTGCCAAGTGCCCTAGGCAAGCGAGGAGGAGGGCTTTGTGATGGTATGTGAAGTTATCATTTAACATGTTTATCAAATACGTTGTGCTTGGTGTCCGTTTTTGTAGCCTTGGTACCAGCAATCGCAGTATGGGCCTTGTGGCCTAGTGCAGAACATCATAGACCATTGATTTGATTTGATGATATTTACCTGGACTCTCAAAAGCTTGTTAGAACATGGGACATGACCCCATGCATAGATACATGGTACCTATACCCATTTTCCGAGGTACTGTGAGACTCCAGACTCCGATTTATGTGGTTTTGCATTGGTTGCCAAAGCAATACTATGGTCAATCGATGGTGGTTGGAATCGGAAGGTTGATGGCTCATCACGCAACATCAGGCACATATATGCATGCTTGTTTGCATGTTGTTTCCTAACAACGCAGGGGGAAAAATAGATCCATCCATCCATCCATCCATCCATCCCTCCCTCCCTCCATCCCTCCATCCCTCCATCCATCCATCCATCCTACCTACCTACCTACCTACCTATCTACTATCGTATCTATACATGATCAATTACTAGCAAAGGTCATAAACAAACTACAACAAGGTGCCGGAACTCCATGAACCCATGGTTTACCCCTTCTCGGCCGTGGTCGCTGCCTCGTCTCCTCCCCTGCTGGCGTTGAGGTCAATGATCTACGCCGGGCTGTGCGGGGACGCCGAAACGGAGCGAGTCTGGTTTCGGAGCTCGAGGCGACCAGAAAGTGAATCATGCAGACTCTTGAATGGCCAAAACCCGTCAATTGGAACAAAAACACCTGGAGGGGTTGACCTTGCATTGGGATGGAAAAAACATAAAACACCTTTTCATCTGGCGGGTCGAGATATGACGAAATATGATCAACAAGTCTACAGAAACTCTCAAGACTCATGGAAACACATGACACGACCGATGGAATTGGACAAGAACATTGACCCCATTGACACCTGACCCTAAAGTGATCAGTGAAGATGAGTCTTGACGCTTGCATGATCGGCTTTCACATTATAGACCATTCTCCAGTCAGAATCCCTTCAGAAATAGCTTGTAATTACTCCATTTGGGGGTCCGATGAATTTTTAAAACCGCACACACAGACACACATGGTCCATGGTCTTTGATTGAAGCTCCCCAAAAAATGACCCCGCAGCTCCCCCACCGACGTCCTGGGTGCGGTAGGGGGCGCACCCGCAGGGTCGAGTCGACCGGACCGTGAAGCGTCGACCGACGGCGGGTCGCACCCGGTCGCACCGAGGTCTGAGGCCTTTGAAGTGGCGGATGAGGAGGAAGGTCGGAGCTTCTGGTCGTTCGGAACCCTCGTTCGACTCCGGACTGGGTCGTTGCAATTGTGGCGAGCGACCTCTAGAAAGAGTGGGAGTGAAGATGGCAAGACCACCCCCAAGTGAATATGGCTAATATGGCAAGCAGCACCCAAAGAATCCATGGGACTGGAATATTGACCTCCAGGTACATCGGGTAGTCAACTTGTGTGAATCATAATGGGTGAATATCCGGCTCCAACCATATCATCAGAAGGTGGTTAACCCCTCCAAACCCATTCTCAGGAGTTAGGCCAGGAGCCCTAGGGTATATTCCTTACATTTGCATTTGGGTGGTTTCTTCATTGCTTTTAGACCAAGCTGAACCAGCCCGGATCCCGCAGAACGGCCGCAGACTTTCCGCATACCCACCGTTTAGCCCGTGAACGACGGGTTTCCGCGTTCGCGTTGTTTTTAGCGGCGCGAAACGAAACGAAGCGCTTCCGTTGCGTTTAGGCCGTTTTTTGGGGGGTGTGTTTGGTTCGCGCGCAGCGTGCCGCGTGCGAGGCAAAGATGACAAGGAGAAGAAGGAGAAATCACGGCCGTGATCTCGGCCTTTCTGAGTCCGCTCAACCAGAGATAGATTCCAGGCGCTGCACGCGACCGGTCCAAGCAGCTGAACCCGGAGCGTGCGTTCACGCGCGCGCTCGGTGAGCTTGCTGGCGAACTCGGACGAACGAAACCAACAGAGGTAGCCAGTGACCGTAAATAGGACCCGTCACCAGGGTACCTATGAGATAGCCTAGTTCGGGTTCTTCAACCTTTGTTGGAAGGGCCCTTAGCAAAGAGGCGACCGGGCAACCAATGGCCCATCCGATTCTCCATCCATCTATGTCAGTTTGAGACATGCCGCATCATTCCACCTTCAAATGTACCAACAAATTGATTTCGAGTTTCCTAAAATGTTCTGAAACAATGCATGTTCAACCTATATATCTCTCCTACCTTCATGCCCTGGTCATCTCTCCTGTGTTTTTGGCTCACCTTGTCTCACCGTGCCTTGAAATCTCCTGGAGGCCCATGTGGACCAACATCATGCCCCAGGACATCGCGTCCCGGGACATCACATGCTGCCCCAGGTGTCAACATTGGACTAATGGTTTGCCCACCTTGGGCCATTTACACACTCTTTTTTTGCCAATATGATGTGTTAACGGCACTGCAAGAGACGTGACACCCAGCTGTCACAGACATCACACCCCTCTAGATCGGAGCCGTGAAAGCGCCCAGGTCATCGAGCGCTCCGAGCCGTTGGGGGCCCCGAGCAGGGTCGGAGATGGTCGGAGATGGTCGGTGGCCTGTTCCCACACAGAGCAGCCTCCAAGCTACTAGCGATGGCCTCCAAGGGATGTTGAGTGGTGATACAACTGAGACCGCTCCTGTCGAGAATGCTCGCATCATCCGTCCCCACAGAGTTTGTGACTTTCAAGGAGGCAGGTAGCCGCTAGCCGCGCTTTTGATTGCGTAGCCCCCGCCATGCCAGACGTGACACCATCGCCGAAGCGGGTGTGCAGCACCGCAGCTCTTCAGGAGACGGATGGACTGCGGAAGCACGTGTCCTTCTCAGAGCGTCGCTTTGACCCCAGCAAGCTGCCAGTGGACATGCTTCGGGTGTACACCTCTCTCAAGGAGAGGTTTGATGAGGAATATGCCCTGCTCTTCGTCTTCAACATGCAAACCGCCATGGAGATGCACCGGGCTTGGAACATGACCCTCTTGACTTCGAAGACGTTGAAGAAGTGCTCAGAAATGGTTGGGCTCAGAATGACCTGGGAGCTCGGCGTGATCAAGTTGAAGTTCTTCATGGAGGATGGCGACTTTGAGCTACAGCGTAAGGTGCCCTATGACTACGACTCTGAGTTCCAGGACATGGCAAAAGACATGATAAATTATGTAAGCAAGAAAGAGGTCTTAACTTGCAGTGCTTGTCTCCGTTTTGTCGATGTGTTTTCCATTAATTTGATCTCTTTGTGGATGCAGGACATGTTCATGAGGATCGCCTCTGCTCTATACAGTGGACATCTCACTGTACACGAGGCGCTCCTCTTCCAAGAAGAGGCCAAGCAAGGGAAGCACACAGCCAAGACTGGCTTGTTCATCCGTGACTACCCAGGCAGACTCATCGTCCTGCCAGCCATGTCCTCCACCTGTGCCGTGATCTTCTTCGGCGGCACGCACAAAGAGGCGGGAGTGGCCGCCCTTTGCGGCCTCGTGACCGGCCTATTGGAGTATGGCCTACTGAGGGTCGGGGGTGAGGCCACGTTGCTCATCGACCTGGCGGTGGGTCTCTTCACGGGCGTCATTGGCAGCCTCTTCTGGGAACTTCACGAGCCCAAGTACTGCCTCGTGTCCATTTTCATGGGCACCTTGTACTGGTTCTTCTATGGCACCGCCTTTGTGGTCGGCCTGGTGGAGATCTTGGCTGGGGAGCTGGAGACGGGCGTCACCCGTTTCATGGCGGTCAGCATCAAGACCTTTGTGTTGTGTGTCATGGCATGCTTCGGGATGCTGCTCACGGTCACAAACCCAGCCCAAGTTTGGAATGATCAAGCTCAGTACTGTGGCACCATCGACTTAGCTGTGGACTGGCCGCAGTACTCGCGCATTCTGCTCTACGTGGGGTGCTCAGCTGCTGTTCTGGGTCAGTACCGCTTCCGCCTGGAGCAGTACTGGCGCGGGCTACTGGTGCAACTTGCTGGCTACGAGGTCCAGTTCCAAGTCAGCAGGTACTTCGTGGACAGCCGCCGAGACACTGGCATCAAGGACAACTTGGACGTGATGGCCTCCAACGTGTGTGGAGCGGCAGCTAGTGTCGTCACAGCATGCTTCTTGTCAGCCATGATGGACAAGATCAACTCCATCTACTACGCGCAGCTCTTGCAACGTGGAGCCCACCGCGATGAGACGGACTCCAAGCTTGATGACATCCTGTACGGCTGCATCTCTGGTGTTGTGAAGTGCTTCAACTGCATCGGGATCGGCAGGAAACATGACCAACACATGCTTGAGCTTGAGAAGAAGCTGTACCAACAAAGCAAGGAGGTCAAGGACAAAGACCATCCCCGCAGCGACATCAAGCTGGAGCCGGAAGAAGAGGACCTGCTGTTGGACACGATTGTCTATGCCGAATCTATGAACATTTGGGCCATGCTCATGCCGGCCGTCTACCAACTGGTGCCTGGCTCAATGATCGCCAGGATGTGGTTCAACACCATCATCCCACCCATGGATGGGTCAGACGAGAACACCTTCGCTGGCCTCATGGTGACTTCCATTTCACTTGCTTTGGGCCTCATCGTTGGGGAGGCCATCGTCGAAACCTTCGCAGGCATCGTCCACTTGTGCTGTGGCTCGAAGAAGGAGCAGGAGCAGGAGAAAGACTTCGAGGCCTATGACCTGGGCATGGTTGGCAGCGCTCCCGACGACAATGTCTCTGAGGAAAGCGCATGGCAACTCTAGATCTTTGAAAGCCCACCCGTGGCGACTAATTACTCTGCTCTAGTCACCGGAATGGTTCAGTCCTTGTATTTGTGCTTCAGTCAGCACGTTTGCACTGAAATAAGAGACCACAAGCTGTAAGTCGGCCAAGCCGCAGCGAGAGAACAGGGTGAGGGGGCGCGCAGGGGGAGAGGGGGTACCGCGAATCAGACTGGACAGAGTCTGAGCAGGGGGAGTTCGTCCCGGCAGCTTGGACGTAGATCTTTGGCTGCAGCTCATCTCTGGAGGGCGACACCCCTTCATTTGCCTGTTTGGACTCTGGACCACTGGAGTCTTCTTTTGGAGAAGCAGGACTCAATCATGGGCTATATTAAAATCATCTATATAAAATCATTTAAAGTCTAGTGTTGTGTGATGGGCATTGATTGGCCTATGAGCCTAAGAATATCTTCGAGTGTTTGAGTGTTAAGCCAGGCAGTTGGGCCTTTGCCGGCATGGTGGCCGACTGTCAGGGTGTCTGAAATCTGCGCTGGTTCTGAAATCCTAAGACACTCGTTTTCTTCGACCGATGTTTGAAACAATGCTTTTAGCGTGATCCCTGGTTTTTTTCTTCTCTTCGAAGTACTGTGGCCGCAGGGTCTTTGGCAATTCCGAGCTGCCGAATCGGCAGCTCGGAACGATGTTGTTTTCACGGCCCTTGCGGGTGGGAACCTTGACTTGTTGAGCCAGGTCCTTCAAGTCTTTTGGCCCTGACGAGGTCACAAGCCCGCCAAGTCATGAACGAATGTTGCTGCCACCGGAGCCTGGAGCACTCCAGGTCGAATCCACATCAGGGAGAACCCTGAAACCACGCGTGCATTGGGTTCGCGCCTCAGGCCGTTGGCGAAGGTTGAATGATGGCTTGCCTGGTTCTTCAGTTCGTGACCGAACTTGACATCCTGGTTGGTTCGGTCACGAACAGGCCTGTAACAGGTCACTTGGGGACTCCAAAAAGGTCACTTTGAAGAAGCTGGTGGAGGAAGTTTGCTTACAGAATCTTTCATGTGTAGATTACAGATTTCAGGTCGACATGACAGCAGAGAAAGTTGAGACAGGGGCGTAGGTGACCTGATAGGTGCTTGAATGTTTCTGGTTGTTGTGACCAAGCTGAAATCGGGTTGGCGCTAGAGCTTCTAGAGCCAGACAACCAGCATCGAATTGGCCAAACAGTGTTTGTTGATGTTGGCACAGTCATGATTCAATAAAGGTTGTGCACAGCCTGCACTTGCTGGCATTTGAGTTCTTAGGGCCCCCATTGCCATCGAACAAATGGCGTCATGAGATGCCTTGAAATATAATGAACATATTTACCTGGTTACGAAAGCCAGCCTTCGTAGAAGGCGCCAGCTGAGTTGCGCTTGGCGAACGAAGTGAGTAGTTAGGGGTCTGGGGGGGGGTGCCTGCAAAAGGTACACGTAAACTCGGCACATGCTGGGGGAGGAGGGTGGACGGATGGAAGGTTTTTTGAGGCTGTGTTGGAGGTGATTTTTGAGGGGTGGTGATGCAAGAAATGCAATTTGCATCATTTGCATCATCTGAATGGTAAGGTGTAGTTGGCACCTTGCAAGGTATAGATACCCAGGGTAGCTATAGTGCAGTTCCCAGGTATAGTGCTTCAAGTTCCCTTTCCGTCAACCGCTCGATAACCTTCACACACGCACAGCAATCCACAGCTTTGAAGTCTCATTCTTGCATTGAATTTATATAGGCATGTAAGAGGTATAGCAACATAGCATTTATACGGACCCAGGGTAGCTACAACTCTGTTGCCAGGTATCCCACTTCAATTTCCCTACCCTGGGTCCGCGCAACTCAGGGTATACCTGGCAACAGCCTTGTAGCTGCCCTGGGTCCGTATAAATGCTATGTTGCTATACCTTTTAAAACTTACACACCTATATAAGTTCAAAGCACGAATGAGACTTCAAAGCTGTGGTTTGCTGTGCATGTGTAAAGGTTATCGAGCGGTTGACGGAAAGGGAACTGGAAGTACTATACCTGGCAACTGAATTGTAGCTACCCTGGGTATCTATACCTGGCAAGGCGCCAGCTGAGTAAAAAGGGGGATTCGGGAGAAAGCACACTCGAAAGTAAAAACGCTGGCTTTCGTTTTGCAGTTTCTCAGGTTGAATTATAGCGACCTCACCCGACGTCACCCCGAAATTACGACCTAACATTTGGAAATAAGGGACTATACTGTGAGGTCGCTATATGGCCCCTTCAGGCACCATCTCTCTCTCTCTCTCTCTCCCTCCCGCGCACCAAACACCTCCTTTCCACTTCCCAACTTCTTTGCTGCGGCTTGCTGGTGGCGCCACCTCTGCTGGAAGGCGGGCTGGGACCTGGGCGGGCCGCTTCCTGGTATCTAACTGGGTCCAGCCAGGGAGTTGGCTCAGCCAGGGAGTTGGCTCCCACATCACTTTTTTTGCGGGAGACTGTCTTCCTGAGCTTCCTGCTTTGGGAGTCTTCGCGTGTTGCACTGGCATGGCCAACAAAAATCTGTTCAGGCCACGAACAGTTGTTTCTATTTCCGGGTCGCGATTGCAAAGAAACACAGCGATAGCGCCAGGGAGGAGTTGCACCAGAGACCTGGGGTAGGGGGACGCGACAGAGACCACTAGGCCACGGGACCTTCTGCAACACACTGCAAGACTAATGACCACGGGTGAAAAGCCCACACAAGCTTGACAGGCAGCGCCAAAGCAAACTTTTCAGGCCGCGAAAAGTTCTTTCTGAGGGCTGAGCTACACATGCAGTCAGACATAAAAGAGCCCCGGCCCACTGGCTAATTCACACGAGATCAAGCCAAGCACCAAACGCGGTCTCTTTGTGTTGGATGGATCACTGGTATGTTCTGGGGGCGGCCCTCCCCAAAAAACCTTTCTGGAGCCTGATTATTTTTCGTTTAGTTCCATTTGGTCCGAGTTTTCGACGCAGTGGCCTAAGCCAGATACCGCATACCGCACGCGGTCTCTTTGTGTTGGACCACTGGAATGTTCTGAGGGTGGCCCTCCCGAAAAAACGAAAACATTTTGGACCCTGATTTCTTTTTGCTTTGGTGAGGTTGGGGCCAGAGGTTTCGACACAGTGGCAGCAACCAGATACCAAACACTGTGAGCGATCTCTGTTTATTGGATCTCTCTCTATTGTTTGGCATTACTGGAGCAGACCTGGAGAACCAAGGGTAGACATCCTGGGTTCCAACTGATGGTTTTGCTCTCGGCAGGCCTTCAGCTCCGCTGCTGCGCTCCAGCCACGCGGTGGGCCGCGGCGAACCCATGGGGACGGCGTTTCTTGATGAACTGCGCGGCAGTTGCGGTCAGTTGACGGCAATTTTGGTCCACGCATCCATGCGCTTCGAGTCATTTCCTTTTAGTGCGGGCGAGCATGAAGACATTGTAAGGTCTTGTTTGAAAGGCGACTGAACGCAAAAGGCATCTAATCATCATCTAATTAGCAAATTTGCGTACTCGTGTGAAGTGGAAAGGGCAGCTGATGGAAGTGTCACAGGCTGGGTTTTCACCGCTTTTCGTGACATTGCAGAAGACTTAGCATTTAATGCGCTCTTACCCGTACTTGCTGCGTTTGTCCCCGTACTTACGGCGTTTTTCCCCGTACTTACGGTGTTTTCCCGTTGTTCCCTGCACCCTCTCTGAAGGACACTCAAGGCGGCAGAAGGACTTGTCACAATCGATCCTTTCAGCCATTGCGTGATCAAAATGTGAACAAATCCTGCCGTGATGTCAATCGAGACCTTAGACAAGGGCTGTAACATCTTGACAAGTGCTACCATGAGGCTTGAAAACGATGAGCTCTACTTGCAAGTGAAAAAGAGAGGGCAATCCCAGGGTATAGACGGGCCAAAACAAGATCCTCTTTGGCAGATCAAACAAAACGGCGATTTTTCTTTTGTGACGGCGTTTTCACTTTCCAGGGGTTGAACTACGGCAGAAAAAACTAGCTACCGCAAAAAAATGCCTCAACAGCCTACGGCACAAATATTGCCGCGGGAGGGTCTAGGTATTAGAGTTCAAACAGATTTATGAGAACTGATCCAGTTGGAGTGTGGAGCTCTTACAGGTCCAGTTTGATTTGGGTCCTGAAAACTTCCTTGTCGTGTTCATTGAATATAGTGTGTGCAGTACAGTGTATGATTAACTGACCTGATAGAATGAGGTCCGTTCCTGCCCTGTAGGGAGTGGTGATTCTTGATTGTTTTGGGGTGCGGGTTGCCGCACATGCTGCATGATGCTGGACGAATTGATATGGTCTTTCGCATGGCGCCAGGTCATGGGTCGACGTTGAGCTGTGATCTATCATAAAACCTCTCCAAGACCAGTGATGGCCTCCATCCAAGACCAGCGATGGCCTCCAGCCTGGTTTCAGAATGGAACTGAGAACATCTGAGAACCATGGATCTCGGCCCTAGGCCACCAGGTCGCTCAACTAGTGGTCGCTCAACTAGGCATGCTGGCTGGATGGTTATTTTATAGTTCTTAGTTTTTTTGTTCGTATACATGATGTGTTTTTCATGTGTATTTTGTCTCCTTCATCCCTTGTGTCCGTCTAACAAGGAACCCGGCTTCACCCTCGGTTTTCACCTCCGATATGTCACTCTGGCAGTCCATCCGCCTGGGACGGGCACCGAGGCGTGCTGCTCGGCCTGGGGGCCTAGGGTTTTCCCAGTCTTCGCAGCGAGGGATGGTCCGGGATCGCTGCGAAGACTCGGACTCCACGGCACCAGTTTGTGGGAAACCCCGTCTGCAACCGTCAATAACAGAAGTTACTATTCAATCAGTAACAGGCCCTGCAACCAGGCCCCATCATCATCCAGGCCCGGGGAGAGTGGGATACACCCAACATCACCCAACATATCTCCAACGAATGGTGTGTGAAGGTGAGAAGTGGCTCCGTTTTGGTGAGAAGTGGCTCCAGAAGCCCCTATAGGGATCCGTTTTCGTCCCTTCACCTGCAGGGTCGGTACGAAAAAACGGAGCGCCCTGCTCACCGGCCAAATCCGTCGAAGCTCACACCGTACCTGAAGAGAAGGTACGAAAACAGATCCCTTGGACCCTCCTGGCACCACCTCTGTGTAATACGAGTGTTTGGGGGAAAGGGAAGTGGTGGTTTTAGATGGTTTTGCAAAACCGCCCCAATGGGTTTAAAGTATTACATGGGGTGTTTGTAAACACCGATGAGTATTTCATGTTTGACTTTTAGTGGTTTCCTTTTCATTTTTTTTCGGTGTGTGTGGTGGCGACGCCAACTTCCCTGTTCTGGAACAGGGGGTTGAATTCCACTTGCATGCGACATGTTCGTCGGAGTGTGTAACTTCAGAGACTTGGTGGAGCCGGGTCAGTGGGTTTGGAGGAAACCATATCTCCAGGACATGTGAAGAAATCCACTTGAAGGAATCATGTGGCCCAGCAGCCAGCTACCAACAAATTAAATTGCCCTAGGGGATCCAAGATGATCCAGTCGTATTTTCTCAGGTTCGGTACGACTGGACCCTCCTGGCACCTACATAACAGTGTCAAACACATTACCCTTTGAGAAGGTACGACTGGATCCACTCCCCAGCGATATATAGAGATCCACCGCTCCCCAGGGTACCTGAGCTTCCGTACGACCACGGATTCCGGGGATGGGGATCTCTATTCACTCTGAGGAACACATCACATGGAAGTGGATGCCATGGCCTCTTGGAAGACGACTTTCCTCTACAAACAGTGGGGTTTTCATGGAGTTTTCCACTTCCATGTGATGTGTTCGTCGGAGCGTATCGATGGCAGGTCGACCTGCGGCTGCCTGCGCCGCGCAAGACCTCGTCCACCAAACGTCCGCGGTCCGTGCCAGGTGCTGTTGGCCAGCGGAACTGCTTCGATGAGGCGCCTGGAAATCCGACCAAAACAGGTGTTGTTTTTCCATGTAACTGTGGATGATGTCAAGGAGTGTAAACCCACAGGGAAGAAGGACAGTGACACTTATGAGCTTGATCATCTTCAAGGATCTGTCCCGTCCAGGTTACACAAACCGTCAAACACCCTCCGCTTTCACCGTCCGTTTTTACGTCTTGTGGCGCCCAAAAGGCTTCTAACTTCTAACCACTATTGATTTAATGAGGCTGAATCCCGAACCACATCGAACCACCATTGTTTGACGGAGTTTTGACCCGGGTCGACTGGACGTCGAGCGGGGCGGGGGTAGTTCAGCCCAGTGGAGTTGAGTCGTTCGTAGCAGCGTCGGCGCGGAGGAGAGTGAAGCACTTCCGGATGGCGAGGACGGTGAGGGGAACATCGCGAACATGCCTCAACTGGGAGCCTACCCATGGGGCGCCCGTAGGCGGTACACATGTTGGCTTAGGACATTGCGTGTTGCACTTTCCAAGCAGGTGATGAATCTGCACACATCGAATTGCATGATCCTTCTTAGTGCAGACCCTTGGGTGACGAACCGAAGGCCCAAAAGGAATGCAAATCTTCGGAGACTTTCACCGCTATAGACCTGTGAGACTAGTCATCCTGCATTCTGCGACATCCTGCTACCTGTCGTAAACCTTAGTGAATCGTTATGAATCATTTGCCTAAAGCCATCCACCCCAGCTGGGAGGCCAGGGGTGTGTGGTCTTGGGGGGTCTCTCTGAGTCGGCAGTCCGCAGTCCCATGGAGTGGCCCACGTGTCCTTTCTTCAGAGATCAGGAGAAGCCTCGCTTCCTTGGGGATGTGTGGATTGACATGGGCGAAGATGGGGCTGATGACGTGCAGCACTCAGAGGGGTATAGTGCTTTCGCGGATCCACATCAACTATACCAGCACCTTCCATCACCGAAACCAACAGGTCTCCGATGGCTGGAGGCTTGTTCGGCCCTAAGAGGTTTCAATTGGTGACCTGTGAAGTCGGTGCTGGTATGGATTGTGAAACCTTCTATGCTTTGATCCCGGCTTTGATCCCGAAAGAGGGAGAGAGTCGCACGCAAACCTGCGTGCGACTCAACTCGTGGGTGCCTGGATTTGATCCTCAGGATTCCTCCAGCTGGGGGCAGGAGCATGTCTTTGTGCGCCCGGGGCACTGAGCACGGAGGCTGTTGTGTTGTCGTGTCCGACACCGTCGGTCGACCTTCGCTCCGTCTTTCGCGAAGCTTCCACGGAGCTGAGCGGAGGAGACCGTGGATCCGGGTTTTCCTTTTTTTTCCGGGAGCTGAGCCTCATGTGGAGTTTCATGCAGCAATGAGTCCCAAAGTCTATGTTTTTTTCAGGCATAAAGAGCAAGGCCCTTGGCATAAATGCAAGTTTGAAATGATTGGCAAATTGCAAGATGTCACAAGAATCACAAACTTGTTGTTCTAACCATTGCCACGGGGTTCTGTCGTGTGGAGCATGGGGCTTTGACTATTTTTGCTTACAATGTACATATTTGGGGTGCAGTATTCTGCACAGGCATGCTTGGCTACCCTGACCCCTAAAACCACCTCAGACATATACGGCAGTCCCATGGAGTCGGGACATGGAATTTTTCATTTCACCACCTCATTCGAGGCGAGGCTCACCGGCGCGCGCCAGCGAGCCGATGACGGTGCGTCGTACGTCGACCGCGCTGCCGAGGTTGGGACGCCCCGTTACCCAGCAATGCCAGTGGAACTCCAGCTTCTTGGGCCACCAGTTTCGCACGCACCTTCCGACTGCGGGAGTGTACGGCCGTCGGTGTTTTTCGGGCGTATGCTGGGGGCGAAGGAAGGCGAAGAAGGACTCATGTAAGCTGCCGATGGATCAATATGAAGAGGTTGCACCATGGAGGCATCTGGGCCCAAAGCTCTTTGCCTTAGGGCACCCCGGGTTCCCGCGGCTCGGCTGTTCACCTCCCGGTGAAGGTCGAGTGTCCATCAAGGTCCCTGACCGACCCGCTTGTGACCTTGGTGGTACATCTCGACCTTTTGCGCCATGGCAGCCTCCATTGACCGCTGGAAGCAGACGGCCGATCGTCTGCTCATTGAGCCCTGGAGGGGATGTTCTGCGATTTTCTGGCTGAGCACCGAGCTGCAGGCCATCTCCTCAGGGTTGATGGCAAGGTGCTCATTGCTGGACGCATTGAAGAGATCTATGAGTCCTACCTCATGCTCTCCCCATTTGAGTTTCGCCCAGGTTCTGGTTTTGCCGCTGCCAATCCTGAAGTGAAAGCCATGAGGCTGTTGGTGCCTGACCTTAGCAAGCGAAGCATTGCTCTCAAAGTGGACGACTACATTGTTTGCTTTGGGCCGCAAGCTCATGATGCGAGTTGGGAAGCATTGGCATTTGGTGATGATACTCTGATAGTGCACCGCCCGTGCTGGCGACCTGAAGAGCCTTTCCATTTGCTACACCTTTTTGCTGGAGCGTACAGCGGATGGTCACGCGCTGTCCATTGGCTTGCAAAGACTTTGGATCAGGTTGAAGTTGCAACAGAGTTGTTCATTGACAATGATCCCAAGATCATGGGTGTTTGGTCTTGCCAAACTGGCATGAGGCATCATCACGGCAAGATGACCAGCAAGACTCCAATTGATCTTGCCTCGAAAGCAGGCATCTGTACGAGTGTTGGTGACACATCGCTACTCCACTGCTGGCCTTTTGAGAAGAACGCCATCACAACTGCCTCTCCACCATGCATTTCGTGGTCGCAAGGTTGCAGAAAACTTGGTTTGAACTGTTGTGAAGGTTTTGCAATGGCTGAAACAGCCAAGATTGTAGAGATACAGCAGCCACTCTTGATTTTCCTCGAAGGTGCTGACACCACCATCTCGCACGATCACTTCCCCTTGGTCGAATGCATGCTAAGCATCATCGGGTACAGGAAGGTTTGGGACCAAGTGGTGTCTCAACATACCCTTTCCAACAACCATCGCACTCGCTGGTTAGCTGTTTGGGCCAGGGCTGATTTGGACATTGCTCCACACGGAACCAAGTTTGACCTTAGAGCACCTCCCTTGGTCATGTGGCGCGGCCCATTGAATGAGTTTTGGACCCCGGAATCCTTTTCCGACCAACTCCAATTGGACGCCGATGCTTTGCAGAAATATGGCAATCCAGGGTTGCTCCCGCCAGCCAAGCGAGCCAGGTCAAGCAGTGACTTGAATCCAGCGGAGACAATCAAGCACCGTCTCGCCGACACACACCAAGCCTTGCCGACGTTGTGCTCTTCGTACACTCGACAGCATTTGCTTCATGTAGATCACATCATGTCTAAAGGCATTTTCGCCTCCTTGCAAATTGTCAATGACAAGGTGTGCTTTTTGTGCCCGACGAGATTTGTTCCTTTGTTTGGCACTACCGACAAGATTGTGTTGCCGAGTGATGCTTCTTTTGCCTTCCACATTTTAGGCAATGCCATCTCACAGTCACAAGCCACCTTGTGTTTGGCCGTTGGACTTCAAAGCTTGTTTGCGGTTGATTTTGCACCAGCCCACCTTGTTCGACAGGCCTGGGACCAAAGACTCACCAGTCAGACAGCCCTTGTCCAAGTCTTTGATCAATGGTTGACTGTCATGAAGGCTGAAGACATCGCTGCAACCATGCTACCTCGTACTTTGCCAATGTCCTTTGATGGGCCGATGTTGTCGCTTGAGCTTGAGCATGTCACCTCGCTTAATGTGTGGAAAGCCAAAGTCCCACCCAAAGCCAGTCTGACCACCACGGTCATCCTTACCATGTTCACGAAAGGGATCAACCCTGATGCCTTGCGCTTTTGCACTAAGGATCAGCGAGCTCTTCGAGACATTCCTTTGGTTGAGGCCTTCACGAGATCGCCTGAGGTTTTGTGTTCCATTTGGCAGCATCCTTTGGTTTTGCTTCGCACGCTTTCGGCACAGTCCGTCTGTCCTGCCTCTTCGTGTGATGCAGCCGTGTCTCCCACCTTGCCATTCTCAGTCGAAGATTTGCCTCGACAGCTTGTCATTGAGCCGGTACCACCTGTGCAACCTCCTCCTGGAAGGTTCCATGCTCTACTCCAGTTCTTGGACTTCAACTCCAAGTGGCATCCTGAGCAGGCAAGAACCAAACAGCGTGTTTCCCTTCTATGGGAGGACCCACCAGGGGTCCTCACCATCGAGCTTGACTCAACGGTCCCTGCTGCTGATTTGCAAGAACAGCTCGCCACTCATTTTGGCAGTGACATGTACACCGTGTACCAAAGTCCGTTCAGCATTCCACGGATCGCCCTGGGACCACTCTTCACTGTGCGGCTGTGTGACCATCCGAATGATGCCCTAGTGGTTTTTCAGAAGCTGCAGACTGAAGTTTGGGTACGTGCCTGTGTTGTTCCCAAACAGCTTGCACGAGACACCAGCATTGTCACGGCCACTGGCACCTACATCATCTCCAACCACAACAACAGGCCTTGCACTACTGACACACTTCATACAGCCAACGGGGACCTGTTCCTCATTGAACCCGCACCATCCGTCCATGCGGGTGGACATCACCGTTGGACACGCAGACCTGAAACACTCGGCCGTGGTGCACATTTCACCGACCGCATTGGATTCGCCATCAACACACACGGGTGGGTTGCCTCCGACGAAATGCATTCAGCCATGATGCACCTCACTCGGAACTTCCCTGAAGACATTGCAGAGTTCAACTTGCTGAGATGGAACTCTGAGGAGAATGAATTTGATGACGAACTCTATGGCGAGCCTCGCTTTGCCACCTCTGGCCGAACCATCAATGCAGTGTTGGTCGACAACCACTGGGCTGCCATTGAGGTCAACCGCATTGGCCACCACACTCAGCTTCATGTCTTTGGCCTTGGACCTCTCCTTGCAGACCGTGCGATCCATATCATGTGTCGATCTCTCGAAATTGCACCACATCGAGCACAACAACATGTCCATGCAGGAATGCCTCCAGAGCACCTTTGTGGGTGGTTCTTGTTGTTCCGCTACTACAGACTATGTCGGATTCATGACATCCTTCCGTCGACCATGGATCTCTTCAACTCGCTCCCTGCCTTTCGAAGAGCCGAGATTCGCGAAGCTTGGGAAGCCGGCCAAGAAGACTGGCGCCGCGCTGGCGCTTCTGATGAGCTTTTGAATTTTGCTACGACCTTGCGAGCAAATTTCCTCACTCGCCTGGCAGCTACTGCCACTCAGACTTCTTCGGTCGTTCCTGTGCCACTTTTTGTTCAGTTTCAAGCTCTCCCTCCGGAGGAACCAACTGAAGCCACCGTGCCGCTCCCACCGGAGCCGACTCAGCAGCAGCATCCTCCTCCCCAAGTTGATCCCACTGATCAACCTGAGCCTGAACCTGTGCGGACTGACTCTGTCCATATTCGCCTCTTAGAAGGGTTGGCGCAACCTGGTTGGCTGTCGTCCGATACACTTGATCATGCTCTTGACACCCTTCGCTGGCAGTTTCCGCATGTGTGCTTTTGCCCTCCTGCACTTTGGCTCCCTGAGAGCCTACATTTGAGGTTCTTCGCTGGCCTTGAGTGCTTGCATGAGACTTTCAGCAACATCATCCTGTTCATTCTGTGGCATGACCATTGGATTGTGTGCGAAATCACTGTCCATCATTGGGAGGCCTTTGTCCAGACCATTGGTCCCATTGAGATCATGCCTGACCTTGCGAGCATCGTTGCGGCGGTCTGTGTCTTGTTTCAAATCCAAGACGTGGTACTCAACACTGCCACTACCCACTTTAGGCCTGTCCCTGGCCTGTGCGGTTGGACTTTGCTGTGGACTTTGTACCAGCGGTTCCAGGTTGAGCCTGCCCTCTCGCCGCAGCCCCTCCTTGCTGCTCTCCGTACTCATGCTCGTCATGAACTCATTCAGAGAATCCAGATCCTTGACCATGCTGTTTTTGAGACCGCTGATCCCGAACTGCTGCGGTTCGCTTCAGCCATCAACTTGGACTTCATGACTCGGATCATCCAGAACCGCTTCCCGACTGAGAGAGCCAGAGGGGGAACGATTTCAGACAGTACACAGCCGCAATCAGCCTTGCCGGTCACCGAGAGGGATCCCTTTGTTGTGTCGACCCAACGTGTCACTGAGAGGCTTGCTCTCTTCGATACTCAACCGGGTTGGCTTTTCTCTGACACTGCCGATTACCTTTTGGATTTCCTCCGCCAAGCAGACCCTGACACAGCTTACTTGCCGCCCATGCAATGGACCTTCGACCAAGGTGTCAGCACTTTCAATGACCTGCAAGTACCTCATCAGTCCTTTCACAAAAGTATTGGCCTTGTCTTGTGGAACACACATTGGGTCCTCTGCGAAATCCAATCCACCGTGTGTGCGCAATGGATTTTCCTTACTGGTCCTCCCAATCTCCGGCCTCACTCGATTGCGTGTGCTACTGCCATTTGCGAGCACCTCGGGATTGACCCCGTTCCGCACATCGTTTTTCGTGACTTTCAAGCGGATCCAAACCTGTGTGGCTGGACTTTGCTTTGGTTGTGCTTTCAAAAGGCTGGTGTCCTGATTCATTACCCTGGTCCGGTCCAGGAAACACACTTCCTGCGAAGCATCCACCATGCTGAGGTCCAGCGTGTGCTCACCAATGCTGCTGCTGCTTGGCAACAGCCGATCCTACATCAAGCTGCACTCTTTGCCATGAGACTCCTCCCGTGGCACCTCCTCCAAGTTCTTCAGGGCCGCTTTCCGAATGTCCAAGCACCAGGAGGAGGTGGAGAAGCCAAGACCGCTGCCAAGGCCAAGAACAGTCAGCGATCAGGTACAGATCCTCTGCTTGTTCATGATCCTTGGGCGAAAGCCGCAGCAGCCTCCTCACGATGGGAGGACCTCAAGTTGGAGGACCATCACCCATTCCAAGACAGCAAAGGAGAGCAATTGGTACAGTACCACAGACTCCAGACTTCCACCACCACAAAGGGAGTGGTCTTGACGACCAAGCAACACTTGCCAGAGCTCTTGAAACTTGGACCCAAGCAACCTCTCATAGCGATCCTGCCCCTTGTGGACCAGCAAACAAAAGCCGGCAGCAACCTCAACTTCCACGGCCCTTTCGAGGTTGTGCTGGAGGACCGTGCCACCAAGACCTCCTACAAAAGGGTTGTGTCAGCAGTCGCCCTTCTTGGTGAATTCCAATTCAAGCTGTGTGAACCAACACACGAATTCACCATGTCAGAAGTTGCCGAGTTAGTGCTGGAGTTGGATTCACGATTGGTTCAGAAGAGTGAATTTGAGCAAGCCAAAGAGAATCCGATTCTCTACTTCAAGCAGTACCTCTCCACCGCGGCCCCAGACCATGCCGCCTTGACGTCCGTGTACGGCTTCAGGCACAACCGCCACCCCTCCTCATCTCGGGACGACGACCAATTGCAGGTGATCGCAAAACTTCCATCCGCGGCCAGATGCAAGCTGTTGTCCGGCAGTGGCCTTCAAGGCATCCTGGTCAGGGATTTCTTGGATCAAGGTGCTCGCTCAACCGCTCGACACTTCTGTCATTCCCAAGTTTTGGGAGATCAGCTTGAAAGGCCTTCGTGAGCTTTCCATTAGTATTGAGGGTGTCAAGGGTGCCGCTGGAGCAATCCTCACAAGACGCGGCTTAGCCGTTCGTGCATGGTCCAGCGAGATTGCTGAAGTTCGGCGGAAGCTTCTGCCTATGGATGCTCGCCTCAATGACACCAACATCAAGGTGGTGCCTCGTTTTATGGTGGATGCTTCGGGCTGGCCTCCTGGTGCCAGTCCCACAGACGTGATTGAAACAGTCGCAAAAGCTGTTAGCCAAGCTCCGATTCCTACACGAACGTTCAGAGCAGCGGGAGTCCATACGTGGCAATTGGGCTTCCAAGCAATGCCTACTGTTCTGACCTTCACGGTCAAGATCAACGGTGCCCTTCACCAGATCTTGCTGACGCCTACTCCACCTACGACCAAAGGTGGCGGGAAAGGGAAAAACCGGAACCCAAAGAAGACAGCCACCAAGGAGGATGAACCATTCCCTCCTGCTGTCACATCCATCGCAGCCGTAGCAGCACAACACGACAAGAAGCGCCTGGATCATCTCGAGAACAAGTTCGAGACGCTTCAAAAGCAAGTTTGCGGCATCGAGCACAAGCAAACGAACCTCGAGAGCAAGCTCGACCAGCGCTTCAATGACATTGGCGACACATTACGCCAACTGGTGCAACTCAGCACCAACCGAGCACACGAACCCACGGGTGAGACACCTCCACCCAAAACACAGCGAACACTGTGAAAGCTCGGGGCAGCCTGCCCTCTTGCCTGTCTCCGGCAAAGGCCCTTCGTTGTCGATTTGTGGTCCTTCAGTTGCGGTCCTCTGCCTTGTCCGGCTTTGGGCATGCTGCCGTGGGCTCATCAATGTCGTTTGTCGCCGGTTGACTTTTGGATTTTCTCCATCTCTCTGTCTTGCGAGCTGAATCGAGCTCCGTTAATGCTTCGCCCCTTGACGCTTCTCAAGTGCTTTGTCTTTGTCTTTCTGGTTTTCGTATGTTCATGCGTCCGTGGGCTGGACTTGCCCTGCAGAGCACGTCTGCTCCCGCTTTGCCCTGCCGGAAAAGTCCCAATTTCTAATTCACCTTGGGGATGTGACAGCAGCTCTTTCAACAGACCGACCGCTCACTGTCGAAAACATTGCCCTGCTCTTATTGCAAGCAGCTCGATCGCTTTTTTCTTCGCGTTTTCCACTCCCACCTCAAGGGTTTGAGTGGTTGTTACACATGTGTCTGCATTTTGCAGCTTGCTTTTTCGCACTACCATCATAGGGTCCTCGCTTTCGATTCGACACTAGGCTACCCTGGTGAAGGCCCCACACATTGCCATCCCTGGTCGATTTTTTCGGCAAACATTGGTTCCATCAAGACTGCAACTTGTTGGAAAACGTGGGATTCTGCCATCACTTGCCTTCAAGAAACTCGCATTGGGAAGAACTGCATTAACAATGCTAAGCATGTAGTTGCACAAACGGGGAAGTCCTTGTTTCCTGGTGCCTTGCTTCCGGGTCTTTTTGCTTCCAACGGTGTTCTGCGCACCCCTCATGGCGGTGTGGGAATTGCCGCACCTGCAGAAACCACCATCCCTTTCTCTGTTAAAGAGGATGTCTCCGGAAAGTATGAACGTCTTTTCCACACCAAGAGGGTCCAAGCTGTGTGGGTGCAAATCACCGCTTCGCTCAAAGCCCTGGTCTTCAATATCTATTGTAAAACTGCTGCCAGTCAGGACAAAGATGTTCTCCGTGCAAACAATGAAATGCTTTCGGATATATTTGTGATTGCTAGTCAGTTTGGGGACATTCCTGTCCTGATCGCAGGGGACTTCCAAACTGAGCCCCTTCAGTACGAAGCTGTGGCCAATGCCATCAACTTTCATCAATGGAGTGACCCCATTGATCAGCACAATGATCAATTCCCAAATAGACCTATCACGTTCTCAGCCAATGGCACCTTTCCGGGTTTTGGGGACGGATGTTCAAGCATTGACGCCATCCTTACCAACCGTGTCGCATCCTCGGCGATTGTTGATGCCGAGGTCCTTGCTCACTTCAAAGTCCAACACCGTCCTATTCGACTTACCATGTCATGGGAGCGTATTTGGCAAACAGGGTTCACGTTGTTTAAGACTGCCCCTTTCAATTTGCAGGGCTTTCGACCGGAACTTGAAACCGCACAGAATAACTTCGTGCCATGGTCTCAACAGGATGATATTGAAGTTTGCTGGGGAAAAGTCAACACGGCCTGCATTCAAACCATGCTTGATCAAGGTGCTATCTGGGGACCTGGCCCCCAAACTCGAGGTCAACCCATTCAGTTTCGCCCCAAGCGAGTGTGCCCTGGCCAGCTCAAGCCTGGACAAGCCACCACACTCTACTGTTCTTGGCTGTACAACGCCCTTGGGGGACTCCGAGAAATTGAGATTTTCCTTTCACAAAACCTCACTAGTGCCAACCGAAAGTGGATTCAACATCGCACTTTTGTTCGTGTTTGGAACCGTTTGGCTAGGCTGCGAGCCCCTTGCCTTTGGCCGGCGTCCCGGAGACCTACCCTTGTCGATGTGACCGTTGCCATCCAGTGGGTCCAAGACCGCATTGCAGTCAATGAAATCAAGATCAAACTAAAGCGCATTAGAACTTGGCAAGGGAAAATCCAAGAATCTGCCAAATGTGGATCCGGGTTTTTATTCCAGCATCTCAAGAATAAGGCTTCCACTGAGCCGGCCAACCTTGTTGTGGACTCCCAGGGTAATGCCATTTTCGATCCCCAAGCTGCGCTCCTGGAGATCAATAGTCAATGGGACCCTGTGTTTAGTGCCAACGCTGGTTTTCCTCATGCCTTGAAGATGTTAGACATTGTGTGGCCACATATTCACAAGTTCCACCTTGACTACCAAGTTCCTACCCTTTCAGGGGAAGATCTATATCAAGTGGTAAAACATCGGAAAAAACATGCCGCACCAGGCCTTGATGGGTGGCGAACCGGGGAAATGCAGTTGTTGCCACAAGGTTGCTTCGATTGGTTTGCTGCCTTCTTCCGCCGCCTTGAAGACAGCAATGAACCACTCCCCCGTGTGTTGGCTACGGCCCGACAAGTCATTCTTAATAAGAACGGCAGTTCGGAACCTCTGCAGAAACGCCTTATCACACTTTTGCCGGTCATCCTTCTTGCTTATACTGGTGCACGCTTCATTCACCTCCGTCAGTGGCAAATGCACATTATGCCCATTCAGCTTCAAGGAGGCATTCCACAAAGGCACATGGCTGCTATACACACCCAACTTGCGTTTTCGCTCGAACACATGCGCAACCACAAGTGTGACCTCATCGGAGTCAAGATAGATAAAGCCAAGTGCTTCGACCGCATCATTCCTGAGTATGCAGGTGCGCTCATGCTCGCTTTTGGTGTGCCACGGTGCATAGTTTCCATGTTTTTGAAGCTGTACCAAGGGCTGTCAAAGCATCTTTCGTACAAGTCATGGGTTCAACCGCTCGCTACTCACGGTCCCAATGGGGTTGCACAAGGCTGTAGCTTGTCCCTCATCGCCATTAATGTCCACATGAAAGCATGGGTTCACTTGTTGGCCGTGCTACCCAATGTCACTGCCCAAGCCTTTGTTGACGACGCCTACCTGTGGGCTCGCCTCATCCACAAAGATGATTTGTTCCAGGCAATCCGCATCACCCAAACATGGGATGCCCTCGTTGGCCAGGAAATGAACTGGGCCAAGTGCACAATTTGGGGAACTTCCACTGATGCACGGAAATGCATTAAACAACTCTTTCCCAATATGCGCTTTGCATTCGAACTTGAGGTTTTAGGCGTTCACATCCAGACAAGTTTTCGAACCACTTCACATTTTTCCGAAGATAAGGTGGCCAAGATAATCGCTGACGTTAAGAACATTGCCTGCCTTCCCATCACGACAGCACAAAAAGCCAAGATTATTGGTGCTAAAGTAATCCCGCAATGCACCTATAATGCTGCCATTAATAACATTTCCGCTCGTGCCCTTGCTCGGATACAAGGTGAAATCGTGACAACCTTGTGGCACAACAGACCGCACTGGCGGGCTAAGTTCTTGGTTTTTGCCTTTTTGTGCAAGCCCCATCGGGTTGAGCCTGGATGTGCAAGGCAATACAATGCCATTCTTGACGTTTGTAGATATTTGCACCTCTTCCCTGAAGAATGGAGCAGGTTTCATCAACTTCTACAGAACCCGAATAAACATAAAGGTGCCCTGACCAGCAGACTCCAAGATGCTTTTCATTTCTTCGGCCTGCGATTGAGCAATGATGGCATGCTGGAATATAATGGCAGTGCTCTTTGCCGCCTTGAGCAGCTTTCGCCTCGAGATATTCGACCTGTCCTTCAGCAACTTGCCCGGCAGGTATGCTACACATTGGCAAGCCAACAGAGTAGGAAAGATCTAAGGCCACCCACCGGAATTCTTGACTTTTGGCTGTCTACTTCCTTTTCTAGGACCTCTGAAGCTGAAACCGACGATATTCCTAATCGTGCCTATTTCGAAGCACAACTAGTTGGCTGTGTGTTGACAAAAGATCGTTTAGCTGCTGCAAAGCGAATCCCTGATGCCAATTGCCGTCTCTGCGACCACCCCAAAGAGTCATTGCCTCATCTCGTTCGTGAGTGCCAGGGAATACGTGATATCCACCACCCACCTCCCGTCCATGAGCTTGGACCCAATTTTGAGCTTTTGGGCATCGTGGAACATCCCCTCTCTGTGTTGGCTCAGAGATTGCAAGTTTCAGACCCCAACGAACTTGTTCTGCAACCGTGGGACCCTTCGATCCCTTCCTGTACTGTTTGGACTGACGGATCGGTTCAATGGCCGAATCATTTCCTGTTGACTTGTGCAGGTTTTGCGGTAATCAACCATGACGGTTCCACACTTTGTAAGGGCTCGGTCCACCACTGGAATTTATCCAGCTATACTGCAGAGTTGTGGGCCTTGATTGTTGCTTTTTCGTCAGCCTCAGGACCCCTCCAGGTTCGCACGGATTGCAAGACCGTGGCAGATCAAGTTCTTTTTATGATACAACAGGACACCATTGAAGACTCCTGGCCGCTTCAACCGTGGTGGAAGTTTTTGTGCGCCTTGGTCACTGCACGAAAACAAAATTGCGAGCAACCTCTTGATTGCGTGTGGGTCCCTGCACATATTGCTGAAGAGATTCCTGACATTCTCCTTACTCCCGCCGTGGCGAAGGATCACGGAACAACTGTTCTGGATATTCTCAACCATCGCAGGGCTGATTTGGTCGCTAAGCAAGCTGCCATCCAAAATGCAGCCATCCACCATAGTGTTTACAGTGAGTTGTGTGCTGCCGCTCTCCATCGACAGCAATGGTTGACTGGTGTATGCAAATTGGTTGGTTGCACCTTACCACCCAAAGATCTTGACTCGGACGAAGAACCGGATGTTGATGCCGTTCAGCCTGCTGACCGATACCCCTTGTTGCCTTGGAACGACAATCAACGCCTTTATACCTGGGCTTCTCCTGTCCCCTTTGGCGATCAACCTGTCAGCGGGTGGACGGCACCCCAACCGGATTGGCTTCAATTCACGAAGTTTCTACAGAATTTGAAATGGTGGGTCCATGACAGTGCGCGGATCTCCTATGCTGAGCTGGCCATTTTGTTTCTTGGACAGGGTTACCGACTGTCTGACTTCCATGACGAATTCTTCACCTTCAAGAGTTTAATTTGTTGTGTGAAAAAGTGGTTCGGATTGCTTCAACGGAAAGGCTTGACTCCCTTGCACCCGGGGAAGCACGATGCTCATGATCACTGTGCTTGGGGGAAGACAATGCCAAGTGGCATCATTGCAGGTGCAAGACCATGGCGAACGAAGAGCGATTTAGAACTTTTAACCAACATTGCGAACCGTGTAGTGAGGGCAAATCTCTCTGCATGGGAGTTCGCTGTCCATGAGTTTATGTAGTGTGGTGTCGGTCGATCCTTTGCTGCTGTTTCTTTTTAGGGGTTCTCATAAGTCACCTTGTGGAATGCGGGTGACTCTGTACAGACGGGCGAACCCGTCGTGTGCGCGAGAGGCAGAAGAGGTTGCACCATGGCTTTACGCTCCAACTTCGGGGGGGTCTTTTATGAATCACCACCCTCCAAGAAAAGAGACAGCAAAAATAATACACAGATTAAAGTGTACTTAATAATTCATTAACCCGCACCCTTATAAGGCAGAGGTCTTACATGGTTTTACACTCCATGTTTTGAGTCTTCTTTTGTGAATCTCTACATTGGAAGGGCCTTTTCAGTCCAAGACTATCGGCTTCGGGGCACTGAGGTTCCAGGTCACCCTTTTCGTTTGTTCAAGTGCTCCACGTGGATATTTGTTGAATTCTTCAAAACCTGGGAGGCCTTTGTCAAGTTCTGAACCTGGGAGCCCCGACACGATCATACCTAGCACCTCCGCCCTGTTTGGAGACCTATAAGTAGGCGCCAGGGCAGTCTATGGGACGTATGGGACAGGATGATGCTGGTATGAATTGCATGAGTCGTTGTTTTTGTGTGTTTTCTCGACGTTCAGCCAGGATGTGCATTTGAGGATGTGCATTTTAAAGTTTCAGGGGAACCTCCGAAAACGCCGGAAGAGCTCTTTCTGTTGGCGGGCAGGTGGGGGGGAAGGCGCGTATCGCCGCTTCGCGCAGGTTTGCCGTGGGGTGAAGGGCCGCTAAGAGAGATAAAAAAAAATTGGGTACATGAGTCGACCATTGGGTTGCTATGTTGTGGGAAGGATCTTGCCAGGAACCTGAAAAGGTAACAGGGACTCCAAAAGTTCCGTCACGGGAAAGGTCCTGGTGGAAGTTGCACAGCTCATTTTTTCCGGGACGGTCCAAGCCGTTCGAGACTGAGGTCTTCCTCTCCTTTGAGGATCTTGGCCCAGCCGGCGTGTTGGAAACGACGCCGGGCGGGAACAACACGCCAATTCTTGGCGCCGTTTTTTCTTGCACGCGGTTTTGGGCTGGTCCAGATTGCCAGAAAACACGGGGAATTCATGAATTCAAACCCATACACTCCATGTATGCCAGGTTTTAGGGGTCAATGTGGCATATATGGCATACATGGAGTGTATGGGAAGTGTTTCTTGCACATCTAATGGTAGGAAAAAACCACCGAACAGGAACCGTGCGGCTGGGATGGATCTCATCCAGCCTCGCTGTCATCGCGACCGTCGTTCCGGAACCCCGGACCGTTTCCGAAGAAGACGAGTGAAGATGGCAGGCAAAGAAGTTCCTGACAAGGCCCGGGCAGTCCGTGCTCCGCGGGGAGTGTGTAAGGTCCCCGAGGGTTTCCGACCAACTCGAGCTGCCAGCAGCGGAACATGTCCGATCCAACCTTAAGAGTCACTGTGCCGTCTAAGAAGACCGGTGAAGCCATATGAAAACCACAGACGTGATTGGCTTTGTTGACAGGGTCCAAACCTCTTGGATACATGCCTCTTGGAGTGATGCAGTGACCAAACCCCCTTCAACTCAGTGGTTTCAGAGTTGCAACCCCCAAGTTAGGTGGTTTATATGCATCGCCATCTAAAGGACATCTTGGGGTTTGTGCCATCTACTTTGAAACCAATGTAATTGACATTCATGACCATGGAAGCCATGCTGTTCCTTTCCAAAAGAGCCCGGTTCAGTACTGCAAGGCACTCCTTTCAACACTCCCTGAAAGGATCCCAGACAGGACAGATGGGACTGGTATATAGACCTACATTGACACCTTTTCAAGCACCTCAATGTAGGTAGATGGGACATTCAAATCACATGGGCCCCAAGAATTGCAAATCTAGCCGGTAGTAGGGGGCAAATCTCCAGCACCTGAAGAGACATGAAGAACCCGGTGTTTTGGCCGCAGACCTTTGGCCTCCCGCCTTTTGACAGAACCGTGGCTGAGGATGCCCCCCCAGAACCTGCGGAAAAGAAGGCCCCGCGGCGAATCTTTCGGAAAAGATGTTACTTTTGGGGGGGCGTTGGTGGAACTCCTAGGTCGGATGACAAGCCCTTTGGAAGTCCAAGACTATCCAAAAGATTGCTAGCTAGGCTGGCTGACTAGGTGACCCTTCAGAGGAATTTCCTTGCTTGTAGTAGTGCCAGATTGGACATTTTTGGACTTCTAGGGAGTCCTCTTTTGCATGGTCTGGAAGACAAAGCTCTCGGGGAATCTTGGATCTGAGACCGCTTTCCTTCCTGTTTGGATCATGAAAAGAATCAAACAACGCTGGGTCACAAGTGACCTTATAGGACTGAGATAGTCTATAGGGTCATTCAACCTCTTTTGGATCCACAAACACATTGGACCGCATCTCCGCTCGTCTGAAGAAGAATCTCATGTCCAGCAGTTCCATGGATAGCACGTGCTATCCACGGAGGTTGGGGGGGGTGCCACTCACATAGGGACTCAACACCACCCCGAGCTCT
The DNA here is from genome assembly GCA_963970005.1 of Durusdinium trenchii. Taxonomy (NCBI): domain Eukaryota; class Dinophyceae; order Suessiales; family Symbiodiniaceae; genus Durusdinium; species Durusdinium trenchii. The sequence continues at coordinate 566,011 of CAXAMN010028250.1, read as the reverse complement.
ATGACAGTTGGTGACTCCTGTGTTGTTTTTTCTGGGTTTTGCTATGCTCCACTGAAGTCTGAGTCCAACACCGTCATCCAAACCCCGGATCGATCGCGGATCGATCCGCGGATCTGCGCTCGCCTCGGTGCGTGATGAGAGACTTCCGACCCCGGAAGTCTCCCAAACGCGAAGCGATGCGACTGGGCAACCAACAGAGGTTGAAGCACCCTAGGTTCGACTACCCATATCTTCCGGGTCCGAGTTTAGGTCACTGGATACCTCTCTTGGAAAGATGCCGCCCCGCTGACTCAACCCCATGATTCACATGACATGTCAGTCCCATGACGCTGCGTTGGTGATTGGAAGTTCTCCTTTACCGCAAACGAAGTCTGAACAAGTCTAGAAAGATAGAACCTCTGTGATAGTTTGGGGATAAAGATTCCACACGAAGTCTGAACAAGTCTACAGTACAGTGTTCTTGCTTGGGAGGGAGGGGATTCATGTCTGCGCGAAGCATTTGAACAGACAACCTCCAGCTCGAGAGAGTGAGCAGGAGAGGATCCAGACCTCAGAATGATCGGAGTTTCATTGTTTCATCACCCAGACACTCCATGGGAGTGGGACTGGCATGTCTACCTGCATAATGGGGTGGTTTGAGGGGTCAATGTAGGTAAATCATACTCCATACACATCGATAATATAGATAGATTAAAAAAATAAATATATATAGATATAGATATAGATATAGATAGATAGATAGATAAATAGATAAATATAAACAACATAGATTGATTGATAATATAAATATATATAATATAGATTATATCTATAGATCTATGTATTAAAATAAATAGATATATAGATCGATAGATAGATAGATAGATAGATGGATAGAAAGATATACCTGGACCTAGAACCCATTGACCTTTGTTTTGATAGGAAAAGACCTTGTTTTGGCTCCCAAACTCTCTCTCTCTCTCTCTCTATGTATATATATATATGTATATTATACTACTGTATATTTATACACTAAATATAGATATATATATATAATTATATATATATTATATCTATATCTTCCTCATTCCGTGTGATTGGGACCATTCCACTTCTTCTTCCCGAGGCAGAGGCAGATAAGACAGCTGAGGCTGTTGAAGCCAAGAGGCTCGGGGCACCCACGAAGCAACCCGGCAGAATCATGCAGAATGCCGCACCTGAGAAGCATCATGGTCCTTACGAGTGAATCCCCTTTGAGGAACACGTTTCCTGGCTTGTGGAGCACCACTGGTGAATCATCATGGCTTGTCCCAAAGATCACCCCTCTTTGCATGTCCTCATATATCATTGTTGGGTTGGGGCGTCCTGCTGGGGAGCAGATGGGATGTAAATGAGCGCAGGGAAGACAGTCTTCCCACATGTTTATTGCACTTGTATGTCTTAGTGAGTCAAAGTGTTACACTAATTGAATCCGAACTTGACATTCTCAGACAACCAAGTTCGGACAAGATGTTGAGGACAGTTCATAGTTGGGTAGAAAGAAGCGCACGTCAGCCATCATGCCCTTTCTGGGAACAGCCGACTCTTTTTTCCCTCAAGATAGTGTTGCTTTTGCCACGACAGACGGCCTGCTAGAGCAGGAGCCAGGAGCAACCACATTTAACCTGACAAAATTGGCCTGACATGTGCATGCATACTGCATACATAACAACACATCCATGTAGTAGGGAATGGTTACATACATACATTTATATACCACATTTATGTTCTAATGTATAACTATTCCATATGTATGGATGGTTTGGGATATCTATATATATATCGAGAGAGAGAGAGAGGGCACAACTAATCTTCGTGCCCAAAGCTGTGCTTGACGGCCATGAAGCTACAGTAAATCAAAGTGCTGCCTGGGGTCAAGACCATTTTTCCTATTCTTAGGATTCTTGTGCAAACAGTTGCACTAAAAACCCTTTGCCACGCTTCTTGGGACAACCACCTTTCCATAGCCGCCTTAGCAATGATCAACGGAATCGCGGGTCACTGCAAATTCACTGGAACTGGCCAAAGTCCCTTGCCTTCTTGCGCACGCGTCAGATTTGCCTTCTTGCCAGAGTTGGCTCTCAGTGAGGCCGGCTTGATGGGGCTGTGATTTTGGTTTGAGCACCCCTAGCAGAAGGGTTGAAAGATGATTACTGACCAGGGTATATACAAGAGATGCTGGAAAAGAACTTGTCTAACAAGAGTGTGCTCACTTGTAAATGTGCAGGTTATAAGCACATGAATTCCGGGGCTGGCTCGTGCCAGGCAAGTGTATTGAATGCGTGCAGCCAGGTAACGGCATGTGAGGTTCGCCCAGCCAGTCCGTCCCAGCCAGTCTCATGTCGACCCAGACCCGGACGCCGGTCTCGGCGGCCCAACCGGATCGTCGCCGTGGGTGGTTTGGGGTTGTCGGGCTCCAAGTCGTAGCTCTGAAACGAAGGTATGACTGGACCCTCCTGGCAGCCTCCTGGCACCCACCCTAGTTCCACCTTCAGAAGGTAGGACTGGAGTGACTGGAGCCCTATGCCCACCGTAGGGCTTCGGTTTTGCTTCAGACGACGCAACGACCACCACGGGGCCGACCGGGATCTTCCGGCAGACCGCGACCCGAAGGGCGGACCGCGGTGATGATGATTTCAGGGAGTGGAGCGGCTTCATGAGGTGTTCAACAAGGCTTCATGCTAATTACTAACCCTAGGGCTCCAACTAGCTCCTGAGAATGGGTTTGGAGGGGATAACCACCTTCTGATGATATGGTTGGAGCCCTAGGGTAAGTTGCTGGGACTCCCAGGAGGTTCTGAAGTCCCTCACTCTTGAGGGTGAAGCAGAGGAACTCGTAGCATCTCGTAGCCAGTTACTAAGAGGTGACGTCCATGACATGACAGAGCAGAAACATCAACCAAACATTACAAGCAAGATCAAACAAGCACGTCATGTCAGACATTTGCAAGGGGTCTTTTGGGAGGATGGTAGGATTTCTTACCCTAGGGATCCAAGTACCTTCTCAGAAGGCACTTGGACCCTCCAAACCCACCCCAAACACCTTCTGAGAAGGTACTTGGATCCCTAGGGTTATGGATTTCGCAGACGGTATGGCATTCAGATCTTGACTGTCGAACCCGCGGATCGTCCATCCGATTCCACCTGAAACACAGGCCTTGAAGGAACGCGCGGACTCCTTCCGATCAATGCAATCGGAGGCGCGGCACGGTTACTTTGGGGTGACCAAGGGGTGACCTTAGACGATACCCTAGGGCTCGAACTAGCTCCTGAGAATGGGTTTGGAGGGGTTAAGCACCTTCTGATGATATGGTTGGAGCCCTATAGGGTTAGATACAGTGGTTTCAGAGGTGAGACATGGCACTGGCACCGAACAAAGATGTCTTAGACAGATGGGGATCCAATTTTCAACCACCGAGCTTAGGTGATTGTGCCATCGAACCTCTGAAACCACGGTATAAATCATGACAAATCCACATCTATCTATTGTGTTTTGATTAGATTAATTATGTAGCTGGTTTGGAAGATAAGACCTGTAAGGGCCTGTAAGGGTCAGGTAGATAGATATTATCCATGACATGTAATTGTTTGGGGGGGAACAATAGACTTAGTAGACCTGCTTCGGGCAGTTGTTGATGTCCAGTGACGCCAGCGACGCCTTAGCTGATCACTGTTTTCTGCAGATTGGGGGGGGTAGAGCCTGCGCCTCTGGCAATGGAACCGCAGGTTCCCCAGCAGCAACCTTCTCCAATCTTCTTCATATATACCAGGTGCAAGGCGAACATCAAGCCCCCCTCCCAGCCAGGAAAAGGGCAGAACTCAAACTACACCACATTGCACACAACACACACACACACACTTCAAAGACACCTCCAGCCGCTCTTTCACCCTTCACCCAAAATGGGCCAGCTCAGTCACCCCTCTGAAGGACCGCAGCTCTTCACCTGCCAGGCGCGCGAAGTGCTGCTGGGACGGCCCGACATCAAGGGTGCCAAGGATCGTGCCGGGACGCCAACGCCCGGACGGAGGACGCGGATCTCCGCGGGTCTCCGCGGAGATGGGAAGTTGGTCCTGTCAGGCACTGTCAGGATTCCAAGCACCACGGATTTCAGGGGTTGAATCCCGAAGGACACTGTTTTTGTTTTTGTAAGTATTTACTTAATGAAGACTCGAACGCCAGGTCAGTGAACAACTATTTGAATGGTCGAGTCAGGAAAAGGCTCAAAGCTAGAGAGTTTGCAGGAAGGTGAGTACGGTCTCCGGATGCGCAGCCGCCTTCAAAAGGAGCACATCGGGGCTCAAATCGAAAGGGGGGTGCGTCTATAGGGTTGCTTCACTCATGTGATAGACAGGTGTCAACAAATCGATCAGCAAGCAACTGTATGCTTTGTGGAATTTGGCTATTTTCCAGGCTCTTGAGAGACTTTGCCCCGCACATGCCATGATGAGCACTTGCCACAATCAGATCTTGGGATTTTGGAAGGCTTCCAAGGTGTATCTATGGTGAATTGCACCTGGACCTTAAAGGGATGTCCAATGAAGGCCCCTTATTGGTGGTAGGGGCTTCCATTGGGGACCTCTTTGAAGGTGCTGGCATGTTTGCTTCCATGTCGGCTCAAGATTTTAAGAAGTTCTCCTACAGGTGCTACGCGCTGGGCTGCACTTGGTACGTGGGCAGCACTTGGCACATGGCCAGCATCCACTTCCCAGTGATTTGTTGTTTTCCTTCAAGGTCTTCCAAGCACCGGGGCCGAACCAAAAAAAGCACTTCAAGCCGCAGATGCCGAAGCCGCTCCCGCAAGCTGCCACACTCCCCTTGTCGGAATGGGTCACGGTGGCCACATGGCTTCTCATCTTGTGACGCCTCAATCCTCGGTGCCCTGCATGGTGCTGACAGTCCATGTCCTTCCTCCAGTCCATCCGGAACCGACGCTTGGAGCCGAAGGGAAGCAGGACACGAGTTGGGATGAGAGATGCGATCAATGCATCCTAATAATGTAGACTTGTGATCAATAGGAGACCCCAGCAGACATGGATTGTTTCTTAACACCCACTTCATATAGTGTTTCTTGTTTTCATCAAGACTCGAGTCTGCATTGCCCTCTGAGAGGGTGATCGGAGGGGGGCAGTGGATCCGGAATGGGATGCTTTTGGATGCCAGGGTGAAGGAATGGGACTGCATTGCCCAACATCGGAAGATCAACGGGATGAAGTGATGCATCTTGACCCGGTGCGCCACTACAACAGGCGATATGCCAATACCAAAAACAGGCTTCACATGCATCAGGCAGATTGCCTAGCAAGGGTGCCGCTTGAACAAAACGAAGATGCTGTTCCACTTCCGAGTGTTCTTTCCGGATGACCGTGCATGCCGTGCCATGTGACCCGAGCATATCGTTTTGTGATGTTCATAGTGTTTTGTTCTCCGGATGAACTGCAGAGGATGCAGCCGACTCAGAAGGATCTGGACATCAGGGTGAACGACAACCCCCCCAGCGGATGCAGCTTCCCTACAACAATATATATTATATATTAATATATAGCTGGTGCTCAGGAGGGGGGCCAAGGAGCAGGAAGTATCCATATTCCCCATTTGACAGGGAGCCAAGGACAGGGAGTTCCCCAAGCCCTTGCAAGTGACGCACAGTGTCAGAGTTGTTCCTGTAAACCTGAGGAAGTCATGGAAGAAGTCAGAGTCAGGAGACATACACTTCGCCCTACTAGCCGGTTTGATGCAGCTGATTCTGGACATTTCAGTGTTCACGGACGCGAATTGAAGACCCGAACCCACCTTGTGATTCAGCTGAGCGGATGTGAATTTCCCACTCACATAACGCTTCTTCACTCACCAGACCGACCCCCCCCGAGTCGTTTGGGATGTGTTGGGATATGTTGTCTTTCTTTCGACTCCAGCCACAGCCATTGTTTGGGTGGAACATGTGTCGATTCATGGGACCAGCCGGGCCGTCTCACCCGTTTCTCCAAGAGCTCCGGTTTCGTCCAGGTGAAAAGCTGTTGGAATGCTTCGAGGAAGATGCTTGGACCTGCCACCGACCGGATGGAGCTTTCAGTTGGATTCCAAGGTCTTGTGCCCAGACGCGACCCGGGACCCGGCCCCGAATCCGCACTGGAGGAGTCGGACCCTCATCTTTTTGGTGTCAAACCCCTAGGTTTTGAGGGACCAAGGGTTTGTTTGGAGCGTCTGGGTGGAATCTATCTTCAGACTGCGTCGGGTCGGACGGTACAAACGAAAGAATTGAAGGTTCACTTGGTGTTGGTGCACTTGGTTGGAGTCACATGGAGGCCAGGGTGGTTTGGCTCGTCCCAGCCAGGGGCTGTGGATGTGACAGGGGCACCCTCAACTTCCATGGATAGCTCCCCGACATGGAACTGCTGGTTTGAGGGCGTCGTGCAGTAGTATACTGCAGATTAATCATCATCCCTGGATGAATGCAGCGAGTGATAGTATATTATAGTTGAATTTGCTGGGCGAATGAATCTGTCTCCCCATGATATCCGGGTGTATTCTTTGGTAGCCGGGCTCAATCCAACCCATCCACGCCCCGTGTAGTCCGTGACTGAATACGTGTTGAGACTCCCTCTGACGACCTTCCAGGGTTTTGATAAATCCCAGACACTCCATGGGACTGCCATATAATATGCCTACATTGGGGTGGTTTTGGGGGTCAATGTAGGCATATATGGCAGTCCCATGGAGTCTGGGAATAAAGCCTTTCCATGTTTGGATGGTCCAACTCTCCAATCATGTTTTTGGGATGAATTTTATGACATGCAACGGTCCACGACGTCGAACACACGTATGTCTACTATATCCTGATTTGTTTACCTAGGGCCCTATAGGGCTCCTGGCCCATATCCTCAGAACGGGGTTAACCCCCACCTGGCACCCACCCTAACCACCCTTCTCCTCAGGAGGGGGCGGCCAAGAGCCCAAACGGGTTAAATGGTTCACCTCCCAAGATTTAGGTCACCTTTCAGCAGCAGCTCCAGCAGTTCTATGCCTCGCACGCCTGGCGCTTTGCCTCTGACGGCCTCAAGGAGGACTGGGCTCAGCTTCACGAGGAGTCCGGGAAACCCAATGGTCGATGGCGGCGGACGAACACATCAGGATGGTTACGTGGATGGCACCACCTGTTTCCTCGACCTAGCAGTGGGTGGTCAAAATTCTGGGATGGGCATGAGAAGTTGATTTATCATATTAGCAAGTGTATTGGAATGGGAGGCCCCCAACCAATGGGAGTTTTAGGTCTATGTTCCTTCTTCCAAGGGGTCATTTGGGAGGTCTCCCTATTTTACACACCCATATGTTCAACTTTTACTTGCTTGAAGCCACTGGCCACCCACCCGGTTCCAGCTTCGTCGGAACCACTCACCCGGACAGAGCGGCCGGGGGCAGGAGATCCGGACGGATACTTAGAACCCAGACGCGACCCTGGGCCCTCATATGGAGGGGTCAGACCCTCGGTCTGTGGTCTCAAATCCCTAGGGTTTTGAGGTACCAAGAACTGTTTGAAGTGTCTGGAACCTCACTTTCCCGTTCGTGCTCCAGTCGTACCTTCTGGGAAGGTGGGACTAGGGTGGGTGCCAGGGTCCAGATACCTTCTGAGGAGGTACTTGGAGCCCTGGGGTTTGAAACAATGGAAGTTACAAAAAGCATGCCGGATGTTCTAAGTATTTGTCCGTCACTATAGATGGGATGGACGTGAGGCCCTTGAGGAAGGAGCGCTCCTTCACCGCCCGAAAAGCGATCGTATACTTTTGTTCATCCGGAAGAGAGAGAGAGAGAGAGAGATCGTGTGCCGGAGCATGTGTCAAGTTGCGGCAAAAGGACCAACAACATTAATTAACATATCCCATAGACTCCATGTATGCCATATAGCCTACATTGGCCCCCCCAAACCACCCCAATGTAGGCATATATGGCATACATGGAGTCTATGGGTATTAAAGGATATGAAAGGCACATGAACGCTCTTCATGAATTAAGGCCCTATCGTGAATTCAGGGATTTGTTCGGCCACTCTTTGGTTATCGGTTCGAACCGGTGGCAGAAGCAGGCTGTTCACTTCTATTTGTTGGATTCTGTTGGTTTTTCAGTGCTTCCGACCTTCGAAGCCGAAAGCATGCTTAAGCCAAAGGGCTCCACCCAGACGCTCCATTAACAGCTCGACTGGTACCTCAAAACCCTAGGGATTTGAGACCCCAGACCCCTCCATATGAGGGTCCGACCCCTCCATATGAGGGCCCATGAGCGTCTGGGCAGATACAAAATACATCGAACCCTGATAAATCAACCTAAACTCCTGAAATGCATAGCGACCCGCCAAACATTACTGCATATGTTTCTCCATCAATTCCCTTGGAGCTGATTGGCCACCGATTGCCTCATGTATTCCTTAGGGCTCCTGACCCCCTCCTGAGGAGAAGGTGGTTAGGGTTGTTAGGATGGGTGCCAGGGGGGGTTTAACCACTGAATCTGAGGATATGTTTGGAGCCCTACGGACGAGTGGCATTTCCAAGATTGTACCAGTCATCCTTTGGGTTTGTCCTACTTACCCTTCAGCAGATCATTATCCACTGAAGCGTTGGTAGATGGGATAGACCCATGCTATGTGTTTTTCTTCACTGAGGTACCAGCTGCTGTTTGAAAAGCACCTGGCACTTTTCATCCGAGCACATGGGATGAGGCAGAAGGAGTTCGCGATGCTCACCAACCGAAGCTTGCCGTAGTTTTTCATTGGTTGAAGGTTACATTAAAATCTACAGGAAACCCATGGCGACCACCACACCCGCAACGATGCATAGTCCTGTGAATGTTCCCTTATTCCACCAATTCTGAGCTGTGGCCATGTCCTTTCTTCTTCCCCAAAAGAGCTCGAGGCCCTGCGAGGCCCAGCGATACGAGCTTGCGCACTTGCATGTCCCAGCTCGCCCTGTGGTCTCGCCCAAGCTTGGTGATGTTCATGGTTGTTTTTTCCCCGGGTGCGTACATCAAAAGAATGAGGTGTCTATAAATAGTCTTAGAGCTTAAGGGGTGTCCAAAAACCACCTGTTGGAGGGTCCTGATTTAGGACTATTTAGTATATATATATATATATATAGGTGTGTAATTGTGATATGTTTTTCGCGTCTTTACGTTTTTGCGTTTGCGGGGCTCGATGTTCTTGATGTTTTTGGTTGTGAAGCTGGCCCTGACTGAGAAGAAGCTGACACAGCTTTTGAGAGACATCCACAGGCTTGATATGACATACCCGTCAATTCCTGGAGAGGCTTTGCTTGTTGGCCTCGCCCAGTGCTCAGTGTTTCTGCCTCACCTAAGGATATGCAACGCACCTGGGTGGGGAAGAAGAAGCCCAATGGAATTCCTTCCTTGCACGATTGCCGTCCGTCGAGGCAGGTGGTCGAAGCTGACACGGCTGAGGTAGATGGCATCAGAAGTCAACTTGAGACCAACTGCTGTTTTCTGACTTCCATTTGGGCAAACACTGGTAGCAGAGTCAGCAGAGTTCCAAAATCGGTGTCGAACCGACGCAAGGACTTTGGAGACTTTGTAAAGCTTATGAAGCAGAAAGCTAGATCGAAGATGCTTTGCTCAATTAAGACAACCTGGGGCGAGGCTGTCAGTTGAAAACGTTGAAGAACCAAGAAAAAACCCACAGTTCACGCATAAAATCACTATGTTTGAATACTTCATGACTATCGTATCATTAATCATTATGACTCCAACAAGGGTCTTAGGACAACGCTGATGTCGTGTTGATTTTCTTTGGTGCTTCTCCTGCCACATCTGAGGATCGTGACAACGCAGGTGGGCCGACTTGAACATCGAGTTTGTTTCACTGCACTTGTGGGTATTTTTGCACAAGATTGACCTTTTTTTTTCATGGGCCTCCATGAGCTTTCCTAAAGCTAGCTGATGCCAGCTGTAAGAGACAGGACGTTTCTAGGAACAGCTTTCTACACCCTATCTACGACTGTGGGACCGTAGATAGGGCACTTGCAGATCATCATGGCTTTGCGTGCAGCCGGGTAGGTGCCCGTGGAGCTACCTGCTGGCATCGTCAGGTTCCTTGAAAACTTGGACATGAGGTACTTGGACCTGTTGATGGAGTCACTTTGCTCGTTCAGCTGCAGAAAAGTAGCAGAGTCTAGATAATATGGGACAGCGGCTAGCGCCAGCAACAGATCACGCTGAAAGCATTGCAACGCCACGCTTGTTCACAACGCCTCAGTGAGGCCCTCGCTGGGCTGGGCGATTTTTGTCGATCATCCCACACACTCCATGGGACTGCCATATATACCAGGACCTTCCAACAGGTCACCACCTGCGACTTTTAGGTCTACAAAAGCCTCCATTTCGGAGACCTGTTGGTTTCCGTGCTGGCATTTGTCGACCCAGAAAAGAACCCCTGTCACCACCACCCCTGGCCATGCATAACCTTGCGCCGTTTGATGGTTTCCGATGGAGGTCGTGTTTGCTCGTGTCCTGCAGGCCCTTGAAGGCCTTCATCTGCCAGCATCGCCCCTCCTTCCAGGCATGCCAGAAGGGCGGGGGCGCCGTGGGCCCGACGATCCCCTGGAAGCTGAGAATTCAGGCGAAGATCATGTTCGGAAGAAAAAGACCGAGTGGGATTGGGGTTGCATTTGGTCCTTTGCAGGGGAGGAAGCTTCCATTCTAGCATCAGACATGGAGAGAACCACCTGCTTGTCCGAAATCAAAGAGTGACAACCTTGGCTTTGAACCAGGAACACCCTCTGGCTCTTGGTTTGCGACACCCGCCTCTCTCACATGCGGTAAAACTCGTAGGTTTTCCGGCTTTTCCGTGAGAAAAGATGAAGGAAACTGTTTTATCTGTGGGAAGGCACACCACCTCCGGATGCATCATCAAAAACATATTTATAAAAAGTAAGCAACTACGCACTGTATTTGAATAATCGCAGTGGGCCATTGTCTTTTGGGAGAGACAGGTTGTTTCTCTACCAAGAGGGGGCTGCACTTCCACGTGAGTGATTCGGAGTGTACATCATACGTGACCGCAGCTGCGGTCGAATGACCTGCTTCGAGAATCGACATCGGACGACGGAGACATCGACATGTCCAGGTGAAGTACCGTGAGCATCGGCATGAATGGTACCTCCTACATCAAGAGCTACTTGGATGTCCACAAAGATGTTATATAGCATGATAGCATGTCTTTTTTCCGGGTGTGACGTGGTGGAGAAGTCCATTCTTCTCTAAGTTAAGCACCCATATATTTATTTCACAACTTTGCATCGAAACCATGGTCAGATTCCACGATTTGCCAGGTTTTGTATGTGTCTTTTGGCCTGGTCGACGGATGGCCAGACGATCAGTTCCATAGGTGATCCCACCCTTGACCAGCAGAGGTTGAAGAACCCTATAGGCTATCCTATAGGTATTCCAGTAGGGTTTTGTAAGGTCACTTAACCTCTGTTGGGAGACCACAGGGATCATCAAAGGCCAACTGAAGCCTTTGCGACTCCGACCTACGAAGTACCAGGAGTCACTGACAGTGCCGGTTCCAAACGGAGGAAGGGCACCCCTATGCCCTTTTGTCACGTCCGATGGGACGAAGCACCCCAGGTCGGTCTACGGGAAGTCGGCCCAGCAGATCCGGTGGTTACAGTGGTTAAGTATATACCATATATATATATTTAATATATATATATATATAGATGTTGCGCCTCGCGCATGGGCTGCGCACCCCTCGAGGTTTCGCGGACTCTTCGAGACACTGGTGGAAGAGGCGTCACCCGTCGTGTGACAATCCCCAACACGACGCATGGCACGACCTGTCTGGGACTGCCGACCCATTGACCCCCTAAAATCCCCTGGCACCACCCCTGACCAGAAAACCTCGAGCGTCAGATGGCAGTTGGAGCTTGGGTATTGTATGGTATTGTGGATTCCAGACGTCAGCTGTTTGAGAGCCAACCGTTTCTGTTTCCCAGTTTGTACTCAGTTCACCATGCTATAAAGGCACCGGTCCGGGCCGAAAATGCCCACTCCATATGCAAAGCCCGCACCATTGAGCCCCCTTTTTTCAACCACCTCAATGTGATTGATACATTATGAATAGGCTTTGGATCGCTGCAGCAGACCAGGGTTTCTGGCCACACCCAAATATGTATATGCCAGTCACAGGGGGGTGTTTGGACTACTTGGATACGTCGACTCTGCAGGTCGTTTCGACCCAGCTGCTGTTAGAAGAAAACCCCTTTAAATGAAGCAGACCAGCAGAGGTTGAAGAACCCGAACTAGGCTATCCTGTAGGTACGGGTCCTAGTTCAGGTCACAAACAACCTCTGTTGGGACTTTAACTATCTTCAAGTGTTCATTTTCAGACGGAAGATCTTCACCCCCAGTTCCCGACCAGGCGGTGCAAGCGAGCGCACTGGAGTTGGAGGATTTGGCGGTGTTTCTCATGCACAACATGCCTTGGATGGAGATGCTCATCTCAGCTGGTGGTTTGAATAGGGACACAGTTGACTTGTCCCAAGCACTTTGCAAAGACTAATTACCTACCTTTGGGAAGTGGGGTATGAGGTCCTGGCACACTTCCTGCCACCTAAGGTCACTCCAAAAGTAAGTTGAAGACAAAGACCCCCAAGGGGAGAGCACCTCGGTATGCTGGTTCCCCCAGCTGCAGAGAAGCAGCTGGGAGGGGCTATTTGGCTTCACGGAGATCAAGGCCTCTTCTGAGCTGGTGCTCAGCAGGGAGCGCCTTCGGAGCCTTCAAGGTCAACAAGATCAACAAGGTTTGAGATTGAAGGTATTGGAGACCACATCCCCTGAATAAAGGTGCTGACCTGATGATTGATGATGGTTGATAGGATTTCGTGTGAACCGTGAGGCCTGTGTAAGGGGTACCCTTTGTGAGCTTGAACACCTTAAAATGTCCATAAGGGAACATGAGCTAGAGAGAACTTTTAGGAGTTTTTAGGGATAATATATACAATAGTACAGTATGCTTCGTCATTAAGCTTCTGGGGAAGCTGGGCTTGATTAAACACGGGGAGGTTTCTGCCAGGATATGTTTATTCGGGTGATGGACATGTGGAATTCAGGTTTTATATTAAATTAGTTTAGTACTGGGGGCTCGAGCTGGGTTTGATTAAGAATATAAGGGGAGGAGGTTACTCAATCCTGTGTCGACATTAGAGGTCACTCAACAAACAAGGCATGTATGGAAAGCCTCCGTCCGAACGAGGACTCCCAGCCCTGCCAGCAGCGCGAGCCGCTTTGCACAGCTCTTGGGTGCGGCAGAAGACTACATGACCTTTGTGAAGATGCTGAAGGCACATTCCATGGAGTCATGTAGTGCGGATGATACGGATGATAATACGGATGTATCTTATGAAGACTATGGACATGATAATACGGATGCCGCCCGGGGGGGTGCTAACACTGAGAGCACCCCAAGCTGGTTCTGAGACACTCTGACCACGCTTGAACGAAGGGCCTCCGTATTCCCTAGGGCTCCAACCATCTCATGTTCGCTGGTTAAACCCCCCTGGCACTCACCCTAACCACCTTCTCCTCAGGAGTCAAGAGAGGTTGAAGGACCCTATAGAAGTCCCTAGTTCGGGCATGCCCAAGCGGACCTGTCTCATGGCTCCGTTTGTCTTCGTTGTAGTTCGAGTCGTCAATTAAACAGTTTTCTTCCCAGCTTGACTCCATGGGACTGGCATATATATGCCGAGAAACTGCCATGGGTGGTGCCAGGGGGGGTCAATGGGTCGGCATATATGGCAGTCCCATGGAGTGTAGTTTGCTTGGATTCCTTCAGTGTTCGCCGACATTGCCTGCTTTTGGGAGATGCCAGCTGCTGCCTGCTCTTATGAACCGCTCGGATGTGAGGTCAAACATGGTCAATGCATGTCGCACTAAGCACGCTTGTTGCTGTGTACGCACGGCCGTGGTCCTGAGTTCTGAGCATCAGCGATGAGACTCTCGCAAATTGGACCTGGATGGTGTTTCTCTTGAGGTGATTAAAGATTCGATTGTTCCACAATCACGTGGAAACCCTATCGATGTAACAGGGAAAACCACGAAAAGGGACACTGCAGCAGTTCTTTCATGCCAGCCTTGCCATGCGACAAAGGCCAAAATGGCTGACGACATCTGACGCTGGAAGCCTAAGATCCATCGACGGATCTGGGGCGTGAGATGGCGGGAGGCGCCAAGGATTTGAGGGCCTTTTTGGGTGCTTTGTTGGGGTGGAGTTGGCTGGTGAAGCCCGTATTTGATGTGGAGAAACCTTGGGAATGGAAGGTGTTGCTCTATTGTTGCTCTAATTACTTGTACAAGTTCATCGGTTTCAATGTATCATGGAAATGTAGTAGCATGTAGTAGCTGAGTAGCTGTGTTCATTTGCCTCAGCTACAACTTTAGACTACTTCAGGTTGAACCACTTTGCTGTGTTTGCCTTGCACATGTGTTTGCGTACAGCTTCAACCTTCAACAAAGCATTTCTGGCTTGTGACATGCACGGTGCCTACTACCAGGGCCCTCAGTTCACCATCCAAAAACCAGGTTTTCCCTAGCAACAAAAACATGGTCTTTGTATTTGAAAACCGTTGGTGTTTTTCATTGTTTTGAGGGCCCCATGGTAGAGTCCACATGGCTCTACAGATGTTGCAGGTGCCATCATCACCAGGATCATCCTGACGAACTCCGTGGACAATTCCCCTGCGGACAAGCTGAGACAAGGAGAAAGGGGTGGAACACCTTTCTCTTGGCGCATTGTGTTGTGCCACATGCTTTCGGCTTGGTGCGGTGGCTTGACCCATGGTTTCATATCAGGCCGACCCGTGTTGTTAGGGGTGGGACCCCTCTTTCCCCAAACAGCGAGCAAAACAACGCGAAGATTGCTGAGTTGTGCGGAGAATTTGGTGGAAGGGGCGACCGGAACATCCCCCACACCTCCAGGAAGTTAAGGGGGTGAGCAGACCAGGTCTGGGACGTTTGAGAAGACTTCAGCAGGAAGGTTTGGCTTTCGTTCACGTTTTTTTTAGATTTTGCAATTTGGACCACCGGTCTTGTGCTGTTCTCAAGCAGGTGTTCGCTTCTTGTCTTGAGGTGAGGCAAGTTCATGGATTTCAAAAAACGCCAAGTGCACCTGTGGGAGGATCATGACGGTCATTCTCCTGTCCAATGAGCAGCATCCTATAGTGCAGTGACTGGTGCAGAAGACTGCCCGTATCAGTAGACAGTAGGACTTGTGCTGCTATCAACTGTAGACTGCATCACTTTGCTCACACCATGCGGAGCGGGTGCCAACTAGCAAGCTCGAACATCGGCACAGCGTGAGAACAGACCCTGCCAAAACAATCCCAGACATTCCATGTATGGAATACTTATCTAGATCGGGGTGATTTCATTGGTCAATGTGTTTTTCATGTTTTTCCAATTTATTCATGGAGTGTGTGGAATGGAGATTTGCTTTCAGGCTTCAGGCGAAGCTGCTTCGGGTGTGCACCCGCATGATGTTTTTGAGGCACTGCTGCAGGGATTCTGCAGCTGCGGAGCACGCTCAGGCTTGGCTACAAAAAAGGATTGCTTC
The DNA here is from genome assembly GCA_963970005.1 of Durusdinium trenchii. Classification (NCBI taxonomy): domain Eukaryota; class Dinophyceae; order Suessiales; family Symbiodiniaceae; genus Durusdinium; species Durusdinium trenchii. Next base: position 550,385 of record CAXAMN010028250.1, on the reverse strand, counting down.
TTGTTTCGTGCTGATTGGCAAAAAAAAGCCAGCTCCGAGCGTGGGCAACTTGCTTCAGCAGATGCTGGGAGATCTGGAAGGTTTTGAAGAAGCTCTGAAATACAGTGGTTTACAGAGTGGTTTTTAAGTGTGGTCGCAAAGGGACGCGACCTGGTTGTTAGATGTAAAACATCGGCAGACTCTCCACATGGAATATTGACCCACATTGTGGTTTTGGGGGTCAATGTGCACTCCCCGAAAAACGAATCATGGAAGTGGATGGGATGTCCCCTTGGATGACCATGTTCCAATTAGACCTATACCAGCAGCACGGAAAGGATGGTTTCTAGACACCCCTTATATGTATGTTCCTTCCAATAACCACCCTCCGGTGGGAGGTTTTGCCGCCCGGCCACCTTCCACCAATCCCAGATTGAGAGCCTTTGCCCCTCTATTTCCGTGGTCCTGGTGAGGGCGAACTCCATTTCCATCTTTTTTCGTTCGGGGAGTGGAGCTCCTCGTGGAGCTCTTCGTTTGGGCGAACCGTTTGCGTCACCGAAGCGCGCCGTGCTGGAGCTCATCCCGAGGTCAAGCACCTGCGAAGGGTGGCGAAGATGTTAGTCGGGGCCCCCGAGAGGTCCGCAGTTCCAGTCGTAGCGAAATGAAGGAATGACTGGATCCTCACCTTCGGACGCCCGGGCGACTGGAGTCGTAGGGTGTGCTGCATTCAGTGCTGCACTCAGTGCTACATAATCGTGGGCCAATGATAATGTGGATGGCATGGCCCCTTGGATCATGTCCCGAAGACCAAACACGTGGCGAAGTCCCACTTCCACCTTGAATTTCAGGGGGGTGCACGACCAAAACCATCCAAATGATGGCACAGTGGGGGTTACAACCACGACAACACCTCCTACATCCTCCTACTCTTCGAGTACTGGGAGATGTGGTGTTTCAACGCTCCATGGGACTGCCATAAGGACTGCCAACCCACCCCCTGGCCGGAACTCTCGGCAGTCCGTCCTGGTAGTCCCAGACACGTCGCGGTTGGGTTTGGTTCGTCTTTGGGTTTGTGTTTCGCGCGGGGTTCGTTGCTTCGTTTTGGTCGAAACGCTCACTTGTATTTTTTCTTTAGGGTTTTTTTGGTCGTACCGAACCTCGGGTAAGGTGAGGACGGAGACACCCTGATGTAGGTTTGGAGGGTAAAAGTACCTTCTGAGAAGGTACTTGGATCCCTACCAGGGGCCCTCAAAACCACTAAAAACAAATGTTTTCACATACAAAACCCATGTTTTTTGCTAGGGAAAAGTGGGGCCCCTGGTAGGGTTTATGTAGACTTGGTCCAGCCGATGGCCTCAGGGGAACCCCTTTGTTTTTCCACGTCGGAGTTGTGGATCACCTGCGTGTCGTCAAAGTGGATCACCTGAGCAACCTTCTGGGGAGAAAAGGGGCCATCACCCTCAAAACAGGAAACAAATACTTGTATAACCCAGACGCTCCATGGGACTGGAACATATGATATGCCGATCAGTTGGGGTGGTTTGGGGGGTCAATGGCATGCCGGCATATATAGCATACATGGAGCGTTTGGGAAATTGACCTTTATCTTCCAGGGAAACTGAGGGAGTCAGTGTTTTTTTCAAGTGCTACCGTCTTGCCAGTTGCCGAGTGTTTGCATCCTTGCTTGCTCGTGTTTGCACTCCATTTATAGCATGTGAAACGGTGAACAGCGTTTCTTTGACCAGCGGTCTTTGGGACATTTGTGTGACCTGTGAAACTGGGGCTTGGGATGTCTAAAAGATGCTTTAAAAAAACACAAAAAACAAAAAGCGGAGACACAGCTGCGCATGCTGCAGTCTCTATTATATCCTGCCTTGCAGAATCAAGTGTGGGAAGTTATGTTATTTACTTCCACGCGCATGAATCTGGACATATTTGCTGGTGAACGATGTCTCATTGGTAGAGCCAAGTTGGGGTCAACAAACATCATGTTAATCTACGTATAAAGCCCTTTGCTTCTGGCAGGGTTCAGCAGAACGCCTTTTGTTATGCGCACCAAGGACACCTTTCAGGAGAGGTCCAAGTCGGCCTGGCAGCCCTGGCGAGAGAGCGTGGGTCACGGCAGCCTCCACATGGCAGCATGATATTAGTAAAAAAGGACCCAGACGCCTGTTTGCTGAGCCAACAACATTGGGTGGCCAGCAATGAGTCGTAGCATTGTGCAAGTCTTTCTGAAGTGGATCTAAGCACCGTTCTTGGCTTCTGGTGAACCTTTTTATCTAATAACCGGTTATTGAAAAGTGGATAAATTTCTTTCACACTCCGTTTTTGGGGTAGAACCGGTCCCCCCACGAAACCAGTCACCGGTGTATAGCAGCTTCATGGATGCTGGGACAGGTGAATGGGGTAGAAAGAGGTGAACCCTTCTTTTCTCTAGGGAGGCTGAAGGACTGAATCAACTGACTCCTTCTGAAGGAGTCAGTTGGGGTTGGACGCCACGTAGTACTGACTGCACGTAGTATTGCACGCTCTTCTCTTGGCGTGCTCGATGCATGTAGTACTGCACACATCCAAGGGAAGATGGCCCATGATGTGGTCGGACGATCACGTGACTACCCCCAACTACACTAGTACTAATCAGAATTTTTACGTATACAGGACGTTACAGAACCCTTAAAACATATGATGATCATCCCAATTTAGGCAAATCTTCCATCTATCATGGATTCTTCATGGATTCTTCCGGTATGGCTTGTGGTTCGAGTGCCGGCCTCGGGCACCACAAGCCCTGCCGAGATTCCTTTGGACCCACAACACCATCCTCGGTACAACCCAATTCGATGTGAAGATGTTCCTTGGAGCGACGTAGCTTGTACCCTATTTAAATCCGGATCCCATTGATTGAAGAGGCCGAATCCTGCAGCACCATTGTTTTACTAAGGTTTTGACAATACAAAGCCAGATCAACCTTTCTGAAATCATGGTCTTGGAAGCCTAGGGTACCCCTTTTTCGAGGGCTTTTGGGCATCCGCCACCGTTCTCACGTACTTGGACCAAAGCGACATCAATGGTACGCCCTTCAGAAGGTGTGTGGATACTGGCACCCCAAGATGTTTGTCGACAGATGGGGGTCAGAGCCCACCAAACCTGAGGATATGGGACAGGAGCCCTAGGGACTATAGATGCTTAGATCCAGTCTTAGATCCATATCGATGGGATGTCCGACTGCTGCCTTCGAACACAAGGCCTGGATCGCGGCGATGAAGGCGGAGGAGCCCTTTGCGGTGAAGCAGGCAACGGTGAAACATGGGAACGGTGGTGTGTCTACCCTGTTTTCATGCGAACGCCAGGAGTATAAATCGCGTGCTCATGATTGAGATCCAAGGTCCCAATCATTTGCACGTGGGTTTGTTTTCTTGCACCAGGCGTGGCTGGGCAAATCAGCCACCCCATTAAGCGGCCTTGTTTTCCCTAAAGGTGATGTGTTCTTTGCCCGAACATCGGTGAATCCCCAAACCTGGGAATATATATGTTATTTTATGTTGTTTTTAAATATGTTTCCAGGTTCCTTCAGCAAATCCCAGGCGGTTGGGATGGTGTTTGATGTGTGTTTTTGGCACAGTCCAGTTGCCAGCAAGGGAAGATGAAGCTGTTCGCCGGATCCATGGCTTTGTTGCTTGAGAGAGCTGACCACCGGGTGGGGTGGCAGCTGACAAGCAGAAGGTAAGGGCACATATGTGTTTGTCATTCATGCACGAATGATACAGTATCCTTGTGAGGAAATCGCGTCAACCGCTTCAAAATCATATAGTACAATGCTCCCCAACAGCCCATGGGCTTTTTCATGCTCTCCCCCACGTGTCGAACTTCGAGTCCGCCGCCGGGTTCGTGGATTGGTTCGTGCGAGGCCATGAACACTGCCACCAAGATCATGCAAGACCTGAGCCCCTAGGCTGCTAGACCTAGGCCGTCATGATGATACAGAATCCGTAGACGTCATGGGGTGGATGTCTCATGATTTCGACAGTCCGCCGGGATGGATGGATTAATGTCCCGAATGTCCCAGGGACATCAAGGGACCCTGAAAGCGGAGGTGATTTTGAGACTGGCCCACACGCGCCTTGGGTTCCTACAGTGTTCTCAAGTGTGTCCCTTCCGCCTATCATGCACATCTACCTGCGAATTTGCTTGCTCTACCAACATCCAAACATGCATTCCTGAACACTTGGGCTCCACGCCAGAAGAAGAAGCGAGCGCCTTTCTGTTTTGGAGAGCACCTTGCTGTTTCTACCACGTGGTTTTGGTCAAGCATGTTTTAAATACCAGCACCCTCCAACAGGTCACCAATTGAAACCTGTTAGGGCCTTTCCCAACCCTCCAGCCATCGGAGACCTGTAGAGTCGGGTGCTGGTACATGTTTTTTATGATGGACCTTCAGAGTTCCAGGCATGGACCTTCAGAGTTCCAGGCTTCAGGCTGAGAACATCTCACTGCCCGTGGGCCTTTTCGGACGAATGTGGTGCTGAGGCGCTGGCTTCAAAGAGGTGGAGACGGGAGCAGCCTTCGTCCTGGACCGACCAGGGGGCACAGGGTTTGGCTGGGCCGCCAGAGGTGGGTCAGAACCCGACTGTTCGACTATCCCAGTTCGGTACCCCAGGTGACGGGTCCGAACGTTCAGGTCACTGGATACTTACCTCTGTTGGTGCTGGGCGTCAGTGAGGGAGTGCGGAAGTTGAATGACCCTATAGACTATCCGACTATCCCAGTTCGGTACCCCGGTAGGGTCCTAGTTCGGGTCGCTGGATACCTCTCTTGGTAGGGAGAAATCGAGGGCGGAATTGGGAGCGGATCACCAGCGACATCGGATCCCATGCGGACCGCCTGAGGCGCTTCTTGCCACCCTTGGGTCATCGTTGTGACCGGGTTTTTCGCATGGGCGGTCCCATGGGAGTGTTTGGGGTACACGTAGAACTATGGGCGTTTTGGCTTGCCTTTGGCCTCATGGAAGTTGCAGGAGGCCCCTACTGTGGACTAGCTGCAGTCGGCAGTCTAAAGCGTTTCGGTCTACCATGGTCTACCCAAACACGACCTGTCTGGGACTGCCATATGTGACCTTGAACCCCTGGCACCACCCCTGGTCCCAGATGGCAGTTGACCTGACATCAGCTGCCATGTCTACAGGTCGTGCACGTCTGTCGTCGGCACCATACCTTTCCCGCTGTCCCTCGCGTCCGCCCACTTCCGTCCGCTCCGCAGCGGCTCGTGCCACGACCGGTCGGTCGGTTTGCACCAGGATTTGCATCAGAAGTCTGAAAGTGGGATCGAAGACGGGAGCGAGGGAGTGGGTGATGGGATGTTTCAGATGAAGAAGAACACTAAATGGACTTGGGATCTCTTGGGATAGTTTCTCATTCCTTTGAACAACATCATCATCTGGGACGACATCAGACTGCGTAGCGAGCGGATGTTGGGGCAGGTCAGGTCGGCAGAGCAACGCAATGCAAGCAGAAGCGTGGCAAAGCCGGCCCCCCTGCTTCAACCGATCAATGAAGAACCCAGACACGATTAATGCGACTGGCATATTTATACATTGAGGTGGTTGAAAAGGGGTCAATGATGGTCAATGTATGCCTTATATACATGGAGTCTTGGGTATTTGGGGAGGCACCCGACTTCATTTGAAATAGAGGCTTGAGAACAGATCTGACTGTGCCTGACCGCGGCAGTCCAGGTCGCAAGCAGCGCGCCGAGAGCTGCCATGCGATGGCGCCACACATTTGGGCGCCTTGGGTTTTTGTGGGTTTGGTTCATCTCCCGGACACTCCGCAAAAGGGACTGCCCAGACGCTCCATGACTGCCCAGCCGCTCCGACGCGCCGAGGACGGTTCCGAAGCAAACCGGAGTCGAACCCCAGACCCCCAGACCAGTCCAGAAGACCGGGGTCCGAGCCCTCGTCTTCGGGACCGGGTCACGGTTGGGCGGACACTCCGGAAAAGGGACTGGCAGATGGGCCCGAATCCTTTGGAGGGGTCGGACCCGAATCCTCGGGTCAGGGGTCTGGGGTCTCAAATCCCTAAGGTTTTGAGGTACCAAGAGCTGTTTGGAGCGTCTGGGAGGGGTTGATGTCTTGGGACGTAGCATGCAGGGGTTGGCCTCGGTTCTGTTTCTGTTCACGTGGGCTTGCAGATGTGTTGGCCTACCCAATCAGTGGATAACACGTGTTTCTTGGGATTGACGTTGTTTATATCCACCTGGGCTACTGACTATTAGTCTGGCTAGACCAAAAATGGCTGGATGAAGCGTTAAGAAGCATGATCCAATGAATGCACGCAGGTGCCCCTCTAGTTCGCTTCATCATCATTTCGTTTCGCTTCCCGTTCAGCACGCGGCTCCTTCCACTCCGCACAACAAACCCCCCACCCCTGGCCGTTTCTCGGCAGTCCGACATGGCAGTCGCATCAAGTCGGGATACGGACCATTCCCCTATCACCTCCCAAGATCTCCAGTCGTACCTCCTCGGGTTCGGTGGTCTTCGACCCTCGCACCCGGACCTTGGTCGTCCCACCGTACCTCAGGTTCGGTACGACTGGAGGCCAAAAGGGTTCAGACCTCCATTCCGCACAACCCTGGCTCACCCGACGTTCGAACTAGGCCACGGCGGTGCAAGCCGCACGCCTGATCCACGAGAAGCTCTCGTTCCAGTGGCGTTCCGCGGACCGAGCGGGTCGTTGTTGAAGAGGTGGAGATGCGAACAGCCGGGCGAAGCCGGGCGACGCCGAGATATGCCCTAAGCCCTAAAGGATCCAGTCGTACGGAACCTCAGGAGGTACGACTGGGCCCTCCTGGCGCCTACATAAATAGTCTTCTTCCTCACCGTACCTGCAGGTTCTGTACGACTGGATCGCTAGGGAAGGATTCCGCACCCGAAACCAACCCAAGGGCTTTGGTTCGGATTACGGCCCCACCCTGGCCCCAACGCGGGTCTCCCACGGGAGGCGAGCTTATAGGAGGCGGGTTCCCATGGTGCCGTCGGTTTCTTCGAATGGATGGAGGTCATGGATCTCCAAGTTCATTTTTTGTGGGGCGCTGTAAACAGCACTGGTTGGGCAGGTATCATTCACAGGCAGTTCGTGAATGTATAGGTGCGTGGTGTGATGGTTTTGGTGTGGATTTGGACAGCGAAGCTCAGGAAACATGGTTTTCCATGTAGCACGTGCCCAGGGTCGGTTTGAAGGGAACTGGCTTGGAGTCTCCGCCGCGAAAAATCCAAGCTGATTTGGGTTCATTGATCCCTGACACCATTCATACCATTTTAAAAAGAATTAAAAAGATATGACCAGTTTTCGGAAAGGAGTAAGGAGTGACTGATTGACTCAGAGAACAAGCACCCCCGCTGTTTGCCACTAAGAAGGTGTAAAAAACCTGAAAGAGTTAAATGACTTAATTTGTCACACAAAAGGCCCGACAACTGTACTCACTATCGGTGGATGACCATTTTCCTCTCCTTGCCTCTCCGAACAAAAGGTTTTCCACTTCCATCCATTATATTATTCCAGGGAGTGCGTATCTCATGATCCAATGAGCCTCACTCTCTCCCTCTATCTCTCTTGTTCTGTCACCTGAATCACCGCTGAGATTGAGATCAAGGACCCAGGAAGAGTTCATGTTCAACCCTAAGGATCCGCACCCGAAACAAAAAAAGGGTTTGGTTCGAGTACATGAGGGGCCCCTGTCACCCTTGTGAACTAGAGGGTTCGACCCCTTCTGAGGAGGGTCCAAGGATCCTTAGGGAGGTGGTTGATGTATTTAAATATATTTAAACCACTCCCACAGATGGTTTGGGTGACATCGTCTTCTTTGCATCTTCTTCTTCTTTGCATCTCTTCTTTGCATGGCTCCAGCGTTCCACTGAGAAGGATGGACTGCTTCCCTCAGAATCAAGTCAGTGTCCTAGGCCATTCTTCAGGCAACAAGGGGGGGCTGATCCAGAAACCCATCAACGGGCATTTGAAAACAAAACAACAACATCCGTCCGATCTTTTGAAGAGTTCAAGTCAAGATATGGATATGCATGATGTGCACATATATCTGATGGAACATGTAATATATAGATTTAAGAGTGTTTTCATGTCATGTGACATGTTTTTACATGTGACTTGGTCAGTTCACACACCAAGTCACCAAGTCAACCCACCGATTTCTCATGCCCATCGTCGACTCCGGCGACTTCGCCTCCTCCGCAGCCTCGCCGTGGCCCCTCTCGCCCTCGAGCGAGTCCCCCTTTCCGCCCGCCGCGGGCGAGGGCGGACGTGAGACCGCGCGGTCTTCGCTGCAACGTGTGTTGGGATTGACCATCAAGGGGCGCCTTGGATCTGTTTCTTTTTTTATGTTGTTTTTTTATGTGTTTTTTTAGTGTTTTTTTTCTTTTCGCAAGAAGGGTTTGTTTGTGGGCATGTGGGGAAGAGAGGGAGAGCTGGCTGGAGGGCTTTGTACGTCTTTTGGGTATGACGACGATGATGATGACTGAGTTTCGTTCGATGTTGCGTGACATGGACTTCATATATATACCCCTAGCTGAACTCAGTGGCAGACTAGTAGGCAACAGCAGTGATCAAATCTGTAGCCCAGAAAAAAGGACCCGACCCGTTCCGTGGTTCAGTTTTGGTTCGGTTTGTTTTGGTTCGCCCCCTGCGGGACCAAACTGGTCAAAAGCCTCCAGTTTGGTCCCATGATCCTTACGGAGGGATAGTTTGGTGATGTTTGGTCCTCAGCAATGTCATCCACCACTGCACTTGGCTCCCTCCAGTGCTCCCTCCCATGCCCTGCCTGCCCGTCCAGGTCGCTGCTGTCGGCGCAGCGCGTCTTCGATGTTTGGATCGTTTGGCTGCGGCTCTTGGAGATCTCACCAACCTGGGTCGACCTCTTCCGCAACTCGGCGCGTCGTTGCGCGGTCCACCTCGTCGTCGCGGTCGTTCGAAACTGCGGGCGGAGAGGTAAGAAGAGGGAGAGGTGAAGCTGATCTGGGGGTTGATCCGGAGGATTTCACGGAACAATTCCGAAGTGGCCATTGAATGGGCCATCATGATTGGCAGGGCCTTCGCTCCCAGGACTTCCACAGTTCTGGCTCTTCGCCTTGGGTGTGATCACTTCGACCCTGCTCTCCACCTTAACGCTCCAGCGGCACCGCTGCGCCCTGCGCCGGCACCGGCCCTATGGCTGGACCTTCGCGCTGCTGGTCTCGGGCCTGCAACTGGCGCCCCTCGTGACGTGGCGAAAGTGAGTGAGCTTCATCTTGAAGAATGGGTTTCAGTCTGGAGAAGGGGGGAATTTCAGTTGGAGAATGGCTATGAGCTATGGATGTTTGTTGAGGTGGCTTGGGGGTTGTGGGACAGAGAATGGAGTTGGCAGATTAGATTGATTAGAATGGGAATTGGTACAGTGATGGGGGTCTATCTTTCAAGCCGGCACTCACTGAGACTCACTGACTCACTTATATGTTCCAAGTGAAATAGCTAAAGCTATTTGAAGCAATTTGGACACAGATGGATTGTCCAAAGCCCACCCAGAGAGTCCAGTCATGACTCATTTTGCCCCAAGCAGGTAGTTCGTGGAATTGTGTCTTTTGTTTGAACTGCCAGGGTGGGGTAATTCATGAGGCAAGTCCCAGAAGGTTCAGGGCTAAGGTCATTCTGCTTTGACTCGTCGTCGCGAGTCACTGGTTGCCGTCGTCGTCGAAATCCGTGATGAGTCATCACCACCATCATTCAGCCGCCGTGGGCGATAAAGAAATATATGTATATGTATTCTTCCGCAAGTGAGATGAATTGCACGAAATGACTCCTGCCAACATTTGAAACCTTCAGACAGCTGGCCGAAAAAGAAGTTAAGTGAGTGCAATATATATATATATATATATCGACATCCAATTGGCACAAAAAGCTTACACATTTATAGAGAACCTGGTTCTTCGTGACCGAACTTGATCCCCTGGTTGGTTCGGTCACTTCGGCCTGGAAAAAACCGGTCACGGGATGGGACCCCAGTTCGTTCGGTCACGAGTCCTGAAGAAGCTGGCCAGCTGTGTTTGTTTCAGATGGTTTTCCCAGCAGAGGTGGTTTGTGACCTGAACGTTCGGACCCGGAAGACTTGGGGTACCGAACTAGGATAGTCGAACAGTCGGGTTCCTCAACCTCTGCTGGTCTGCAGAGAATGACTTCAGTGTTTGGCTATTGGATCGTCCACATGCAGCGCTCGAGCGCTGTCAGACCAAGGGTCTCGTCCGAACCAGTCCGTCTCAGCTGGGCCGGGATCCGGGATCCGGAACGGAAGGTGTATTTTCACTCCATGTAATATGTACACTTTGTACCTTGCACATAGTAGGATGTCATGTTAACTTGACTTTGCAGCTCGCGGCCCAAAACAGGAGTTGCAGCTTAACGGCTGTTTCTATAGGTTATCAGCCGTAGTGCTCTAACCACAGCCATGGACGCTCTTGCTATTCCTGGGAACGGTACATCATCGGTAGCAGTCCCAGCCGGTCTCATGACTGAGCCCACGGTGGATCTAGATGACCCCATGGGTTCAGCTCCTGTCACAGCTTACTTTCAGTTTGTGCAACAAAACATTCAACAAGTGTACAACGGAAACGAAGACGCTATCATTGCTGAGGCAGAGAGAAGACACAAAGAGATAATGGGACAATGGCTGGACATGGTAAAAACCAAGTTTCGTCAAGCGATCGATGAAGTAGCGAGCAAGCATCATGAGGAACTTAGTTCGGTAAGGCAACAAGCTCAATCTAGCTACAACCAAGTGCAAGGGGAACTAAGTGCTGCAAAAGCACGAATCCTTAAGCTAGAGAGTGAAAGGTCCATTGAAGCTGAAGCCAGAAAAGCAGAACTGGACTCCTTGCGCATTCAGCTCATGCACGATTGTCAGCAAACTGTCACTGCCATCACCAGCAGTGCTGAGCAAGGTGTGGCAACGCTTCGTGCAGAGTTCGATGAGCGGGAAACTCAGCTTCGACGTGAGCTACGCGACGCAGAAAATGAAAACTATAGCCTGCAGCAAATGCTCGATGACCTTAAAGCCAAAATGCATGCTGGACCCGAGCTAGAGTACCATCCAACAAGTGTCATGAACACACCAGTGTCTACCCCTAGGCATGATGACACAAAGAGGAAAAATCCTCTGGAGACCATTGCAGCAGAGGCTACTGCACGTTTGAGTGGACTGTTCGCACCCAAAGCGCCGACGGCCACCATCATCGGTGATGCCCCACCAGGGGCAGCTGCTCCTATCAAGCCCGTGCTTCCAGTTTACGGAGGCACAGCAGCGGATGGGGGCAAAACACCGACAAATTTGTTCCATAGCCCTGCACCTTCAATTCGCGAACCCCATAAGCCAGCGTCATCAGGTGCCATCACCTCTGAGCAGGTGATTGAATTGGTCAAGTCACTCACTCAAAGAGAGTCAGATGAGAAGCCAAAGGTAAAGGAGGCAGATCATATCAAGTTGAATGACATGCCAACCCCTGAAACCTATCGGCAGTGGAAACATCATGTGAGGGACGAAATCAAGTCATGTTCTGACAAACCAGATGCTGCCTGGGACTGGTTAATGGAGGTTTACAACACTGTTGATGAGAGGAAAGTTCTGGAAGAGCGGTTGTCTAACCCTGGGAAGTTCACAACGTTGGATACTAAGTTGGCAGCTGCGCTGACCAGAAGTGCAAAGGGTGATCTAGCAATCCGAATCATCAATTACAAAGAAGAGAAGGCAAAGCTAGGCATCCAGGTTCGAGGAAGGATGATTCTTCTCATGTTCGATGACTATTTCAAGACCTCGGAAGAAGCGGGTAGCCTCTATAGGGTTGAAGATCTCCTCAATGTGGTAAAGGTAGGCGATACGGTAGCGGACTTGAAGCGTTTCATCAACCGCTGGGACGCTACCATCGCTGGTATGCCCGAACCACCGCATGAAAACGTGCTTCGAGACATCCTTTTAAGGCAGATCCGCACTAGCACAATCCTGAGGTACGACATTGATCTCTTCGATCGTGCAAAAGAAGGTGACCACCATCGGTCTTACAAGTTCCTACTGCAAAGCATCAAGGATCTGATCGATCGGGAACGCCTTCGTGAGAATCGATCACGTATCGCGGAGCGAAATCGGCTCAAGCCAGGTGATCGACACGAGAAGAACGCAGCCCCTACTGTTGATCCTCGGCGAAAGCGTTCGCCATCGCGCGGACGATCCGCTTCTCGGGAGAAGGGCATTTGTTGGGCCTTTTTGGAGGGAAAGTGTGCAAAAGGGAAAGATTGCAAGTTCAAGCATGAAAAGCCCAAGCGTGATCCTTCCAAGAAGCGCCAACCATCCCGGGAGCGGAATGAGTCGAGGGACAAAAGCACAGACAAGGAAAAGAAGCGGATGACTAAGGAAGAGATGGCGAAGACCCCATGCAGGTACGATCAACAAGGTACATGCAGAAGAGGAGACAAGTGCTTTTTCAAACATGGAGAAAAGGCAGCACCAGCTCCGAAAACGAAGCCAAGAAAGGACTCCCCAAAGCCAAAGGCAAAAGGAGATACCAAGAAGGCTGCCATTTGCCTGAGCAATCGGTTTGCATGTCTTGCGACCGGTGTGCCCGGACAGTCATGTCTCAAGAAGTCCTGTCTTCCTCCAGCGAGAAAGAGGTCTAAGTCGTCTGTCCGAAGAACTACATTCGTTATGAAACCTGAAATTCGCACCATCCCTGCTCGCGGGGAACATTGCAAGATGGTCAAGCGTGAGCGCAAATACAGTGTGCATTTTGCCACGAGCGATCGCGTGCCCAAGAGCGACCCAAAGGCAGCCCACATGGCCAAAGTAAAAGCTAGGCAGTTGGCTGAAGTTGTTCGAAGCTTTGATAGCGCAACAGTGCCCTCATGTCGTTTTCTGTGCACCGAATCGTCGCTTACTTGTCGTGAGTGCCGAAGCTTGATCAAGTTGAAGACATGTCCTACTACCATCCCGACTATTGTTGCTGGTCCAGCACCAAGGGAAGGCAGGTTCTCATGGCTTGTCGATTCTGGGAGTGAGCAAGATCTCCTCAGCAGGAAAGTTATGGATGCTGCTGGTGCGGAGAACCCAAGACGGGCTCCTCACACCATCAGTCTCATTACTGCGAATGGGTCGACTGAAGCCAGTGAGGTAGCTGACGTCAAGATGAAGCAGCTACTGGAGCCTTGCACGCCGTATTTGCTGGATGAATGCCCTGCTGTGCTCTCAGTTGGCATCAAATGCCTTGACCAAGGGTATAGTTTCGTGTGGCCAGCAAACGGTACCCCGATCCTTGTGCGACCAGATGAGAAAATCGTTCAACTTCGTGTTGATGGTCATGTCCCAGTCCTCGACTCCGAGTGCAAAGTCTTTGGAAAGGGCAAGTTCAAGAAGGACAAGCCTCTGAAGAAGCTGTTTGCCATGCCGGGAGCAATCTCGAGCCCGTCGGATAAGAAAGAGGATGAGGGCATCGACGAGGAAGTGCCAGACGACGAAGAGAGCCGTTTGGTGCGATCAAGAAAAGTTGGAGACTTGATGCGTGAAGCACAGTCCGCAAAACACCAGTATCACCACTTCCCCAAGAACCCATTCTGCAAAGTGTGCCAGCGAGCAAGGATGCTTGCACCACAGGCACGAAAGAAAGGGGGTGAGAGCCGCATTCAGACTAAGGCCTTTGGTGATCATCTGATCGCCGACCACGTCGTCGTGCGCGCGAACATCGAAGAAGGGAATCGTGGTGAACGGGTAGCTTTGGTTGTGAAAGACCTGCATACAAAGTTCCGGAGTATTTACCCATCCCAGTCAAAGAGTTCGGATGAGGTAGTGATTGCTCTTCAGCATTTTGTTGCCCCGGATGATGCAGTCGAGGTCATTTACACCGACAATTCCCGTGAGCTGATAGCTGGCATCAAGGAGTTAGGGTATCGCCACCAAACCTCCGTTGAGTACGTGGACTCCTCCAAGAGCTTCATTGAAAGGGAAGTTAGGAACATGCTTGAGGGAGCACGCACCAATCTTGTTCAGTCCGGAATGCCCCTCCAGTACTGGCCACTCGCCATTCAACATTTTGCAATGGCAACAAACACGAGTGATCAGCTGGATTCATCTCCAAGCCCATGGGAACTGCGTTTTGGAGAAATGTTCGAAGGCATGGCCATTCCGTTTGGTGCAAAAGTCCTATTCTGGAACAACCCCAATCGAGCCGACAATACAGCAGGAAAGCTGTCGCCCACTTCGGTGGAAGGTGTGTTTCTTGGTTATCATGTACAGCCAGGACACAAGTGGCGTGGGGAGTACCTAGTTGCTAAGTTGGAAGCACTAGACTACCATGTTGAACACAACAGTTTGACGATCCAGAGGACAAAGAAAATTGAGCTCCTTCCAGGCGGTTTTAGTTTTCCATTGCGTGTCAAACAAGATCGTAAGGAAGCTATCCCTGATGACCCAAAGCTCAACCTTATCGAGTCTCCCAATCCGATTCCACTTGCGGATGCTGACCTTGCAGAGTACACTCCATCCGAAGCCCCAGAAGGTGTACTTGAACAGGGGGGTGTGGAACCCGAAACTGAAGTCACGGCAGCTGACAAAGCCGAGGACTACAAGCCCGACACTACGCCGGCCGGGGTCCCTATTCCTGAAGGTTACCATTGGGATGGTCTTCGAGTGGTGAAGACGTACAAAGGCAGCAAACGCCCCAAGGACATTCCATCGGATTATTGGAAAACGGTCGGCCCAAAAGATCGAGCAAAGTTGCTGAAAGAAATGGACGAAGCAAAGTCATCCTCCAGCAAAGGTTCAAAGACCACAAGTCCAGCGACTTCTTCTCAGCTCGGTTCATGCCGAAGCCCTTGTGTTACGGACACAAGTACCGGCTGGGAAGCCGTGCCCACACCGCAGATGAGGTTTGGAGCACCTGCAATGCCGCGGAAAGTGCTTGATCAACCTGAGCCGCATCGGCTTCCGATTCGGGAGCTTATCGCACAGCGCATCAAGCAAATCGAATTCCAAGTCGCATTCGAGCTTTTCTGTGCTGTTGCCAGGCTTGTCCCTCGCGATGAGGTTTCTCGAACTCCGAAGGCCAAAGCAGCGTTGGACGCTGAGTGGGAGCGACTAAGAGCCAAGGGAACATGGGATGAAGCCCGTGTTCAGGAGTGCCGAAAGGTCGTTAGTGAGGCACACCGCAAGGGAGAGACTGTCCATCTCGGCCGCATTTTTGAAGCGTGCTACGAGAAGGGCAGTGAGCTTGAAGCGTGGAACCCTTTGAGAAAATTCAAAGGACGGACGGTTTTCGAAGGCAACAATGTCAGAGATCAAAACTCTGACCATGCTTTGTTTGGCGAGTTGGGCTCAAGCCCAGCGTCAATGGAAGCCGCCAAGGTTCTTGATGCCTATGGTAGTCAGCCAGGGTTTGGCAAACAGCAGGCAGACGCCGTTCAAGCTTATGTCCAGGCCCTCTTCACTGGGGTGCCCACATGGATATCTCTTCCGCGAAATCGGTGGCCGAAGACCTGGGAGGGCAAATATCAAAATCCCGTGGTACCCCTTGTGTTGGCTTTATATGGACATCCTGACAGTGGCGGAATTTGGGAAAAGCACCTCAACAGTCGACTTCACTCCAAAGGTTGGGAACAAATCCTGCCCGATGTTTGGCAGAGCATGTTCTACCACCAAGAACTTCGACTTCTTTTGGTTGTATACGTGGATGATTTCAAATTGGCCGGGCCAAAGGAGCACCTTTCCAAGGGATGGGAGCTTATCAAATCAGCCGTCGACATTGGCGAGCCCGAAGCCTATGATCGGTACTTTGGTTGCCATCACAAAGAGTTTTTCCACGTACGTCTCCCCAAATCTGCGCATCCTTTTGCTCATGTTTTCGATCCCAAACTTGCAACAGCATGCCAACAGCATCGAACACGAGACTATTGGCACCATGACCCTGAAACTCGCACTTGGACTCGGTTTCATTTGCAGCCTCGCAAGAAGCTCTACGACCCTGCGAATGAGGGGGGGAGTTCAGTAGGCAAATTTCGGGTCAAAGGATTACACGTTTTGATCATGACGTCACTTTTCATGGTTGCCCATCGATCCAAGCTGTTAGCGGCGATGAAGGTACAACATTGGTAATGGACTCATGGTCAGACAACCCCAAATTGCAAACGGAAGGCTTTTGGACGGGTTCGACCATTTTTACCTATGGTGAAGAGGTTGACCTCAGCGCGTTCGCAGCGGCTTCAAAGAACAGGCCCGGACCTCATCGAAACAAACGCGAAGCAAAGAATGAAGCCAAGCAGAAGAGGTTCAAGCCAATTGAGGACGTAGTGAAATCCACGGCTGGCGTCATGGCCAAGCCCGTTAGCATCGTTCGCTATGACATGTCAAGTTTTCTTGAATCGTGTGTGGAAGCGTACTGTGAGCTAGCGAAAGTGGATGTATCCTCATTGAAGCCAGCCCCGACACCGTTCACGGATGCAGGTATTGCCAGGCCGACGTTGAATGAGTCCGAACCGAACGGTCGACTTCAACCTATCGCCAGCAAGGTTCTCATGAAAATCCTTTTTGCGGCTAGAATGGCTAGGTTTGACCTACTCCGTGCAACTCAGAGTTTGGCCTCCCGGGTCACGAAATGGTCGACGGAATGCGACGTCGCGCTCCACAGGTTGGTGGCATACATCCACCATACCAAAGACAGATTCTTGGACGCCTTCATCGGTGATCCCTTGTCCGAATGCCAGATTTGGCTGTTCGCTGATGCGGACTGGGCAGGGGATGAAGAGGCCAAGAGTACCTCTGGGTGCACCACTGTCATCGTGGGTCCAAACACGTATTTCCCAATCAACTCATTTTCAAAGAAACAAACAGTGATTTCCACAAGCTCCACCGAAGCTGAGGTGGTTGCTGCCAACCAAGCTCTTAGAGCAGAGGGTCTTCCTGTGTTAGCGCTATTCGAGAAACTCGCCTATGGCAAGGTAGCTACGAAACTTGCCCCAAAAGGAAAGTATGCTGATGAAGAAGTGTTCACTCGCATTGACCCCGAAATCAACGAGATTCGGAACGGCAATGTTGATTCTGGACTGGATGTCTCAAACATTCAGGGTTTGAAGGTCCACTTTCCAGACTTTTGCCAAGTCAAGTTCATGGAGGACAATCAGGCGACTATCACGATACTGAAGTCTGGGAACTCGTCATCCATGAAGCACGTGAACAGAACGCAAAACGTGAGTTTCAAATGGCTAAAGCAACAGTTCGAACGGGAGCAGTTCGATTTGGTGAATGTAGGAACCCTCTACCAAACAGCAGACATCCTCACAAAGGCGTTTACCAACGCTGCCAAGTGGGAACACGCCCTTAGGCTGATTGGCATTGGGCAAAAGCTTGCTGACAGCCCGGTGCAGGCCGGAGCCCCAACGAGAACGGTGGTTTCCAAAGTCTTGCAGCAGGGGGGTGTTGCACATTCGAACACACATGATAGGTTGCTTATTGAGTTCTGTTGTTCTGCTGATTCTAAGCTTGGGCAAATGCGCAGTGAGTCGAAAGGATGTAAAGTCCTCCGCGTTACAATCAACGAAGATGCAACCACAGGCGAGTGCATGAGGTGGCTTGACAAAGAAATCAACACCTTTAAACAACAGCACCCAAAAGCAAAGGTTCTGCTGTACGGCAGTTTGCCCTGCACGGGCGGGAGCCCATGGGGAAACGTCAACAAGCAAACTGAGGAAGGATTGGAACGCATCAAGGAGCAACAAAAGGAGTTCACCAAACTCTTCAAGAGCTTCGCCAAGCTCGTGCGTGACCACCTTGACTCAAGAACGTTTGTTGCCTTTGAGCTTTCCCGTCGCTGTCGCTATTGGCATTGGCCGTCGGTGTTGGCTTTCATCAAACGCCACAACTTGCAAGGATACAACTTCGATGGATGCATGTTTGGTGTGCGAGATAATCACGGTAATCTTATGCGTAAGAGTTGGCACATATGCACAAATCTTCATGAGCTTGCATGTCTTGAGCAATACATGTGTACACATGATCACACTCATGGGCAAAGTAGAGGCAAGTCATTGAAGAGTGCTGAAGGTTACACGTTTGAGTACACTGATCTTGTTCACCGCTGCTTCAAGCATAGCAGCTCAAGTCATTCAGCCGCCGTCGCACAGCGCGCCCTGCCAGCGATCATTGTTGATCACACCATGTCGGCTGACCAAGACATGCGCAGGGAAACCTTGGACATCTTCGAGTCGCACTTTCGGCAGATTGTGGCCTCTGGCTACTACCTCGAAGACGGATATTCTGAGGACGTGGACGCGGTGCTGAATGGCGTCCTTGGCCAGCACACAGCACATTCCGTGCTGGCGGGCCTGGTCGAGAAGAACCGATGGCTAGAGCCGGAGTTGGGCCCGTTGATTCGGACCTCACGGTATGATCTAGCCGCCTTCACAGGTGTGCCCACGAGCCAAGACTACCAAACGGTACATATCTTGATCTCTGATTCCACCTTGTGCTTGGTTAGCGGTTCGAAACGCAAACCCCAGAGGTTCGATCTGGCCGATCACTTTCAGGCCTATCGTCCAACTTACTGCAAGCATTTTCATCACGAATGCCTCTGGGGTGCAGAGTTGCCATTGTTGCTGAAACGAGCCCGTATTGCCGTGAGGAGCCTCAAGCGCCAGTTCCCAGGCTGCATGCTGCTGGTTGGCGTGGTATGGGCTGGCAACGAGCTCATTGGCAAGAAAGGAATTGAAGCCCAGACTTCATGGCCCTTCGACCATCCTGACGGCGATCACTACATGGAGCTACAGGAGAAGGCGCAAGAAGAACTGGTCGGGTTTGCCGCCGATATGTTTCGATACGGTGTGCACTCGGCCGCTCTCATCAGCGCGCCCGATCCTGAGACCTACAACTTCACGCGGCAGGGACCCTACAGCGACTGGTACAACCGGCTGAGTCAGTGGTTCCAAGATGAGGTGTATGGTTCTCAGATCGGCAAGTGTCGCTTCCGCCTAGTCAACATCAACGTCCTCAACACCCGCATGGACTTGCGTGACCAATGGCATTGCGAAAAATCGGACGAGAATGCAAATCATATGTTCTCATTTTGTCAGAGTGTATTCCACCTGCTTATGAGACTCTATGTTCTCGGAGATATCGCATTGGAAGTAGCTGCCACCAGTCCGATGAACCGTCCGCTCGGTGGACTTGAGCTTCGTGATGATCGCCTCCCTCCACATCAGCGATACGAAGAGCTACTCCGAAACCTTGCCGATGTCCGCCACAAAAGGGCAATCGCCGCAGCCGAGCTCACAGCTCGCGCCCTTACCAAGAAGGACGTCGCTGCGGAGCAGCCAAACCGTGCTGCACCGATTACCGAGGCAGACATGGCCGTCATCGATGATGAGCCCGAAGGGGAGAAAGATGATCCAGACCTTTCGGAGATTTTCGTCGCAAATGACGCCACGGCAGAAAAGATCCTCCAGCAACGCCTTGATGTCATGGAGGAAGAGCAGGAGAAGATTGCTGCAGAGCTGGACATCAACCGAGAAACCTATGAGGGTCGGCTCCAGACGCTTGAGGAACTCAGCCATCGCGTCGAAACTGGTGAGAACCCAGCGGCATGGCTCGACATCGATGCCATTGATGATGAGGAGGTATCGCCATACGAGGAGGTCGTGCCAGAAGAGCATGAGGAAGAAAGCGAACCTCATGGCGAGGAAGGCTCGGCCGCCATCACTGGCGAGCCCGAGCCTGAGGCACCCTCATCGCCGCCGGCAGCTGATGCTGATGAAGGCCACGTTGTGTGCCCTCAGTATCTTGCAGACCAATACCACGAGTACACGTACAAGATGGCCGAGGTCGATGGCGCCTTCCAGCAAGTGGTCCAGCTTGGCGACAAGCAATTGCCGCTCCACTTTGCGAGCGGATGGGAGCTCAATGGCGGGCACCTTTTCTTCGCGAAACCCCTCAAGGATTGGCTCACCCAGTTATCAAAAGTTGTTCGACAACATGACCAATATCTGGGCCTTGAGGTTGACGAAGATGGCTACGCAGACTTGGACGAAGTAGCCAGGTGTTTCGGCCTGAATCACCGCAGTGCCCCGCCGCTCACTGTCAAAGACTTGATCGCCATAGCAGCAAAAGACAAGAAAAATCGATTTGAGTTTTTGGGCATTCGAGAAGGGCACAAACTCGAGGAGAAGGGCGTGGCACTATGGCCTCTGAAGATGCGTGCCGCTGCTGGCCAAAGCAAGCACGCGATCAAGAGCGCACAGGACAACTACAGATCGGCAGCCCTGATGTACTGCAGTCCTGTGCTCAGGCCAGAAGCCAAAGCTCCCTTCATTGGGAAGCCCATCGCCAAAGCGGATGAGATCCCTGTCTTGGCCTACCACCGCACGAGGCCAGCGTGCTGGAAGCGGATCGTCAAGGAGGGCCTTATCCCAGGTGGGGGCGAGTTTGTTGGCAGCGATCGAGCCCATGTCTACCTGGCTGCAAGTCGCATTACGGAGACCGACTATCAAAGCGGTCTCCGCGGCAAGCACCCTATTCAGCTTACCGTTGCACTTCGGGAAGCAGTCGATGGCGGTCTCATCTTTTTCCAGAACCGCTCCGGTGGGATCATGACGGTTGACACGGTACCTCCAGAATACATTGTCTCCGTCGAAAACACCGAAAGCCAGTCCACACTCTGGACCAGGGTAAGCGCCGTTGGCCTACCCGAGGCTGCCCCAGCGGATGGAGGTGAGAGCCGGGCCGCCATCACTGGCGAGCCCCGGCCAACCGCAAAAGCAATGCCTGTTTCCCTGACTGCAACCAGTAAATCGGCACCTGCAAGCAAGGCTGCACCTTCGACTCCACCTACTTCCATCGTGAATGAGGCAGAGCAAGATCAACCTGCAGCATCTTACAGCGGGTACGCTCCGCCTGAGCCTGCGGGGCCCCCATCTGGCTTTGATGCGCCGATCACCGCCCCGACACTTCGAAAGGGACGCAAGCTGACGGTGATCCAGGTCGAATGCAGCCAATGCAAGGGTCTAGTCCTCAGGGGCATGACCCACTGTGACATTTGTTCAGCCGAACTTGCCACCAACACCGAGCTGCCGGAGGAAGCGGTCACCAGACTCTCAGTTCTCCGAAAGCAGCAGCTTGCGAGGGCCGGCCTCGCTCGCACTGAGTGCCCAGTCAGTGACTACATCAAGGCTGGCCTCAACCTGCGTGTGGTGTCTGCAAGCGGCCGTGGAAACATGAGCCCAGAAGCGATCATGATCCAAGACGCTCGCAGCCGGATGAAGCGTGCAGACAAGTGCGGCTTCCAGAGCATCGAGGATCGCTTCGAGCATGACGTCCAGTTCATGGAACGAATGCTACAAATGGGCTATGATCATCGGGCAGCGCAGCGGCAGGATTGGCTTTGCCATGCTCACTTGGCGAACCCGCCGCGCAACAAAGCGCAAGTCAGCCTGGGCCTTGGATATGACGAAGATCATTCTCTGGCACGGCTGGTCTACATCGACGTAGCGCCCGATCGCTATCCACAAGCCATGGATTACATTCCTGAGCAATGGTGCGTGATCTATCGCACAAACATCCTCTCCTTGCGTGAGTACATCGAGTACCTCAACTCACCCGACTCCCATCGTGGCCTTTTGGCTTGGGACGGTGTGCATCAGATGAGTCAATACTGCGCAATGGAGGAGCTTCGCCAGCTATGCCACGACAACCTCTCCGCTGCCAGGCGTGATGTGGTCAACAAGCAGACTCAAGAGCAGCGCCAGCAGCAGAGCAAGGGCAAGCGCAAGTCCTCTACCGGAGGTGATGGAACTCCAGCTTCAAAGGCAGAGGGAGGTCCGCCACCTTCACCGGTGAGCCCACGTGCATCCGGATCAGCATCGTCCTCGTGGGGATGGAGCTCACGGAACTGGAGCGAGTGGGGCGAGCAGCGGCAGTGGGACCGCCGCTCGTGGGACTGGAGCTCGAGTCGCAGCCAGTGGCATTGGCGTTAGTTGAGCCAAGTCTCAACCTTTTTTGCCTGAGCGAGCATAATTCATTGCATGACATCCATTGTCAATATGTATGCGGTTTTCCTCCCAAGTCCAAACTTTCAATTTCTTTTGGCGGCGGGGAGTGAATAATTAAAATGCACGTACAGGGCCACGAAGGCAGTGGATTGCTAGCATCCACAACTGCCATGCAGCTTTGAGCCGACATCACTGTCGCGCCCTGCACAAGCCCTCGTGCACTTTCCGCGTCCAGCTTCGGGAGCAAAGCTACCTTAGCTGAGGGGGGTGTATTTTCACTCCATGTAATATGTACACTTTGTACCTTGCACATAGTAGGATGTCATGTTAACTTGACTTTGCAGCTCGCGGCCCAAAACAGGAGTTGCAGCTTAACGGCTGTTTCTATAGAAGGTACCGAACCTCAGGTAAGGTGAGGAAGGACCAGGGGCCCTCAAAACCATGAAAAACAACGGTGGTTCTTGATGCTTTGTACTGTGAGGAAGGAGACACTGTTATTGGCCGGCGCCCAGTCACGTCGGGTCCCGTCGTACCGAACCTGAGTACGAAGACGGATCCCGAGAGGGGAGAAGTCAGATGAAACACGGACGACCCAGTGCTTGCTGTAAACAATAACCCCTAGGGATCCAGTCGTACCTTCTCAGAAGGTGTTTGGGGTGGGTGCCAGGAGGGTCCAAGTGCCTTCTGAGAAGGTAATTGGATCCATAGGGAACGTTGTCACTGTCATAACCCTAGGGCTCCAAGATGCTCCAACCATATTCTCAGCAGGTGGTTAAAGCATGGTAAACCATGCATGTTTAACCCTCCTGGCACCCACCCTAACCACCGAACCGAAACGGAGGTAGGCCGGGAGCCCTAGGGTAAATAAACACCAACAGCCAACAGCCGACTGTACAGCTGTGGATGGCAGATCTGACAGTTGCTGTTTGAGAAGAGCCACCTTGTCAGACAGTGGAGAGTGAGTGAAGAGAGTGCATCAGCGTGACGCTGCGTGCCTTCATCGTGCAAAACACCACATATAGTTCCTATAGGTCCCAAACCCTTGTAAGACAACTGTGATCGACTGCTATTAAACACCGGCTCTTTGGGTGATTGCGCCATAGAAGGACGCAACAAAAATTCCAACCTGCAAAATAGATCATTTCAAATTTGAACCTGCAGGTAGAAATGATCGACAAGTTGGGTGATGGCATTTGTTGGAATCTTCGCACTTTGGACAACGGTCCCGCCTCCTCACTGCTTGATGCGACGTCGACATCGATTCCCTTGCGGCCGATGAAGGGGAGTCGCTATGGAGAGAACCTCATGCGTGGCTTGAGGACGAGGGTGATGAGAAACATACGAATATCATACCCTAGGCCCGAGGGATCCAGCCGTACCTTTTCAGAAGGTGATTGGAGACACTGTTATGTAGGCTTGGAGGTCCAAGCACCTTCTGAGAAGGTACGATTGGATCCCTAGGGATACAATATCATCATGCATGTGGCATGTGGTGATTGATTATGGACAAGCATTGATGTTTGCTTTGGAGACTAGGGCATTGTTAACGAAATACATCGTTGGAAACAGAAATGTCGAATCATGAAACAACTCAGTGGGATGGGCATCCAAGCACGTTGCTTCTCCGGAGTCAACGGAAGGAAACTCTCAATTGCCAGCCTCCCTTTGATACTTCTGTCAGCCGCTGGGCAGAGCTTCAAGCAGCTTTTTGCTTGTTAGGACACCCAATGTTCTTTTTTTATCAGAAACATCGAATTCTACCCGAATGCGTCCACGTGGGAGGGCCGGGATAGAATTGGAAGTAGTTTTGGGGCCCCTTATGGCCCATTGGTTCACTTACAACATGGAAGTGGACAACCCGCTGGATCAGAGAGGTGATTGGGCTTTCCAGGGGCCGTCTCATTTCCTCAAATGGCTCCAACCCCCCAAGACCACCCACGCCTGTCCCACCTTCACCGAAACGGAGCCAACAGAGGTTTGAAGGACCCTATAGAAGTCCCCATAGACGATCCCAGTTCGGTATCCCAGTAGAGTCCTAGTTCAGGTCACTGGATACCTCAGGAGGCACCGGCGGAACGGAGCCCCAAACGGGTGGGCTTCTACCAGATCGGTCCGACGCGGGAACGACCCTTGAACGACAGGCGATTGTGCACTCCACCTGGCTCAAGGAGGCCGTCTACACGCAAGAGCGCCTTTCACAGCAGAGAGTGGAGCATCTTCCAGGGCCGTGGACAGTGGACCAGGGTGTGTTCTTTGGTTTGGTGGTGGGGTGGTTTTTGAGAATGTGAGAGAAGGTCAGAATCTTCCATCTCCCACAAGCTGGGACATTTAGACATGATAAATACCAGGACCATCCAGTGGGTATATGATGCGCATTCTTTTCAACATAATATCCATGGTAGGGTGCCGGTGGTCACTGCGCAAGATACCATGTTGCTATATTTTGTTAAGATAACATATATGGATACTATATACTGCCTGGTGACCTGTACAGACTTCAACTACCAAACTCGTATCACCTCTCCTGTTGTTGAGTGCTCATGGGTGTTCTTTCTCCCCATGCTCCCACCAGCCCGAGCTCCAGACAATGCACTCGAGCTGTCCCTAGGTGTGGTGACACCTGTGTGACAGAGACGTTCGCCCTGTCCGTGGGCGTGCTGTGCTTATCCATGTGTTTCGCCGATGTGGTGCTTTACGTCTGGGTGGACGATGCCTTCGTGCGGCGCCACAAGAAGCTGGTGCGGGACGCGCCAACCCTCGGTTTTCGGTGCGATCCGCGGGACCCGGTCCGAGCAGTGAAGGTGCCGGATTGGCTGATTGGTGAATGAGTGCTGATTGGAATCTACAAGCAAAGCATCTATAGAAGCTCAAGGAGGTGAAAAGGGGATAGACGAAATAGCCTGTATAGCCCGTTGGTCCATTCTTGAACAGACTCGTTATATTCTATAATAGCTTTGCGGGTCAGTTGTGGTGCGTGTCCCGAGTCTCACTTTCAGGCTTGTTGACCTTAAGAAGGCTCGAGGCTTGCGTTTGATGCAGAAGAATGTGCACATGCATAAAACATATATATATATACCCAGACGCTCCAAACAGCCCTTGGTCCCTCAAAACCTAGGGGTTTGAGACCCCAGACCCCTCCATATGAGGGCCCGACCCCTCCATATGAGGGCCCAGGGTCGCGTCTGGGTATATACAATCATACAAGAATCAAACCGGTTGAATCAAACTCTGGATTTTAAGAAACCCAAGGTGAATATGTTTCATGTTCCACCGGACGCGAACCATCGACGCGTACGGCGTACCGTGCCCAAAAGCATCTCGTGGATCCGCATGTGGAGGGCTGGTGCTGTTCTTGCGGACCTCGTGGGTCACATGGGCTGGAGATCATGTCCCTAGGGCTCCAGTCGTACCTTGTCAGAAGGTACGACTGGACCCTCTACACTTCCAAACCCACCCCAGTCCCACCTTCTTAGAAGGTACTTGGAGCCCTAGGTCGTGTAATCATGCATCGATATCCCCATGAGATCCCAATTCCCAGACACGACTAATGGGACTGGCATACTGACCTACATTGGGGTGGTTTGAGGGGTCAATGTAGGGGTCAATATGCCATACATGGCGGCGCCTAGTTTTGCATCCCCAAAGCTGGGGAATGTGTTTTTCCTGTTCCCTGGGCAGCAAATCCGAACACCTCGACGCACCTCTGACGTCTCCACGTCTCTTGAAGACTCCCTGTGCAGGTGCAGGTCCACTACTTCGTCGAAATTTTGACGCGGCTTCCCTTGATTTTGCTTCTTCGCTTGGCTTCTACAAGCCTTTTGGACAAATGAAGAGGGGTTGTGGGAAGCAGTCTTGTTTGCCCAAGATCTATGGGAAGTGAAGTGGCAAGTGGTGTTGATTTTGCACTTGTTGCCGGCGGGATGAGGGAGCATGGCCTTTCTCCACATGCTCATTTAAGGATCAATGCCAAGTTTGGTTTTGAGTCTCTTTTGCTGAGGTGTCCCTTCCCTGGATTACACAGCATGTCATACTTCTCAGTCTTAGTGCAACTTTGAAGAACAGCCGTATTTAAGGTGCGCCTTCCTTTCCCAAACACTCCATGGGACTGCCAGTGGGACTGCCATATTTGCCGAGAAAAAGCCAGGGGTCGTTGAAGAGGAGTCAATGCAGGCATATAATGGATGGTGGCTTGAGATATTGTTTCAACCTTTACCTTCAGATGATTGATCACACTGACTCATATGGTTCAAGTTTACATTGTGAGTTGAAACCAATGTCTATTCCATACCGTCCATACATGAAGTGCTTGGGTTTAGCAACGGTCTCCCAAAACGACCCCACTGGAAGGTTGTCACCGGATCCCTGCTGAACGCCCAAAACACGAAACCCTGTTACCGCGGTGCTGGCGGTGCTATATGGTCCAAGGCGATCGGTTTACTTGTTGTTTCTATGTATTAGTTGTTGTGTTTTTGGTGGTTTTCTGATGCATAAGTATGCCTGGGCCACCTGGGATCTTCCAACCTTGTGCATTCAGTTGCTTGCTCATCTCAAAAACCAGCCAGTTGCGCAGCTCATCTCTTTACTGCATAGGACAGGAAGATGCAGGTATGTATATATTGTGTTTTCCCCATGACCTTTAGAGCCGTCCGGTAAGCAATTTTACTGGCCGTCATTATCCAATGGTACTGGTAATGGGATATACCCGGTATATATAGTTGTATATACATACCCTAGAAGTCCAAAGACTCTATTTGTGAATTCAGGATCGTTCCTTTCAGGTGCCCTAAAGACTATTCTTTTTTTGGTCTGGACTCCCACGGTAAACTATTTATGATTGTTTATGTATGTAACACTGTACTTTACTGGGACAACCTCGAAACGCATAGGTTGTGATGAATTTTCCTTCATCAGCGGGCGCTAACGGAGATTTGGTCTCCTTTTTTTAAACACACCCATGTGTGGCAGTCCTGTGTGTCGTGTTTGGGTTAGGCCATGCATCGCTTTTGGTGCTCTATGCCTGCGATATCTCGGCCAATGTCCTGCTGCTGATTCTGCCCACCTTGGTCTACAGCTGGCGTCGCGGCATGTCCTGTCGCCATGCTTCCAGCCAATTGGCCAGCGCGGTGGCTGAGATCAATTGACGCATGATCCTCTCAACTTATTCACTTGAAACAAAAGTTCAAAGCAACAGAGAAGGAATTGTGCTTTATTTAATATTTAAGAGGAGCTCGGTGGACAATCTAAGGTGCGTTGGTTTTGCATGGCTTTGTTTCTTGTTTCCTTTTTGCCCTGAGGTCATCATGCTTGACTCAAACAGGGGCATCTCACTCACCATTTAAGCAAGCATCCCTTTGGTGATTTTCTTGTTGCTCCACCATCCCGCCATGCTGCCATGCGTGCGCCATGCTGGGGCTGTTTGAGGTCATCATGTCTCAAATCCTCTTTCTGGTGAACATCACCGTCTTCGATCCCAGAGAAGCCTTCCAAGTGGTCAACGCGGGCTTCGGGATCGTGAAGTACTTGGAAGCCTTCGTCATTTGCCGACACTTGCCACTCGGCGAAAGCTGCGCTGTGTTTTGTTTGATGGTTGAGATTTGTTTGGTTTTCTCGTGCAGATGTCCGACCACCCTGCTTGTTCGATGAAGAAATGACCACCAAGATCTATTCGAAGGTCTCCGGTGGGGCCATCCAAGTTCCGAACAGGTTGATTGAAGATTTGTCCACACCAGCAGAGGTTGAAGAACCCTATAGGCCATCCTTCAGGTACCCCAGGTGATGGGTCCTAGTTCAGGTCACAAACCACCTCTGTTGGCAGGGAGGTGTTTGGCGTGGTTGCAGCAACCTTAAGCTACGGGAGTTGTATATACCAACCATGTATATACCAACTCCAAGCAGTTGATCCCTAAGTAGTGTAGAGTAGTTCAGCCAGGACACCCAGACAAGATGGTCTTGGTAGCATTACTCATGTTGTGTTTTTTGACTTTCTCCACGTGCTTCTCCAAGGGTTCTTCCATATTTCGTCACTGCAACGTTACTAACATGGCTTCCTTCACGCTTTTGATGTTCCTCCTTTCCATCCCAAGGAATCCACATGCTTTCTTTATGAAGACGCCTATAGAAGTGTGTCCAAAAGTGCCTCCAACCACCCTCTCACATGGTTTCCGGATCTAAAATGGTGAATTCACCGATGTGGATGTGTTTTGGAATGAATACAGCCTGCCTAGGGATCCACTGCCACCTTTTCAGGTACTTGGACTGTGCAAACCTACATAAAAGTGTCTCCACTCACCTCCTCAAGTAGTCTGAGGTCATATCCCTCGGGCTGCTGGCCCCTATCCTCGGAAGGTCATTAGACCCCCTGGCACCCACCCCAACCACCGAACCTCAGGAGGTCGGAGCCCCTAGGGCACCTCAGTACATTCCTTCAGGTGGGGTGTGCTGCCCATGGACTTCTTCCAGACCTTTTGCGAGACCCTCCTGGCCATCGTGGTGCTCAACGCCTTTTTGGTTTGGGTCTTGGTGCCCAAGGCCCGGATGCCTTCGTGAGATGCCGACAGGGCTCCTAGCCCGGGGTGGGTGCTACTTCTGAGGATAAGGTTGGAGCCCTAGAGTATATAACATGTCGGGAAGTATGATGGCATGGTCCCTTCAGAAGACCGACTTTGCTTTGCAAACAGGGGGTTCGCTCCACTTCCATGTTAGTGAGTGTTGCTTCCCAAGGCTTTGCGGGGATTGTTGATGGATGTTTTTTGGGATGGATGGGAGCATGGTCATTCGGTACTTGGGCGAATGGCATGTTCTTTCCACTCCATGGCGTCGAGACGTTCCACGCTTGATCAGAATCTTCCCGTTTGGGCTCCTGGCCCATCTCCTCAGGTTCAGTGGTATTCGACCCCCCCTGGCACCCACCCCAACCACCGAACCTCGGGAGCTAGTTGGAGCCCTAGGGCTTGCAAAACACTTGGAGCTTAAGTGTTCGGAAGGTCTCCAGAAGCCTCAATTCATCACCCCGCAACACCCAGCGACGTGTGCATATACCAGGACCATCCTGGACCTGGGTGTCCTGGCTGGACAACCCCACACTACCTAGTGTGGCTTCCAGACAGAGCACCCCTAGCCTTGGATGGTCCAGGTCAATGCTCCTGAAGCTGAGATGCTTTTTTTCCGCTCGCCTCTTCCCTCGTCGGAGCCCCCTACCAGGTCAGGAGCTTCCAGCAGGGAGCTTCCATTCCGCGTCTGTCAGAGTTGATGCCGGCGGAGGGACGCACCATGGAGCCTTCCAGGAGCGAAGCGCCGTCCGCACCGGACCTGACGTGCGAACCGACGAACCCGGTTCGGCGGAGGCGCTCGTGGCGACCCGACCGGGCCTCGCTTTGGCAGTCGATGGCCCGCAGGTTCGAATGGTCGCCGCACCCCGTCTCCACCGAACCGGATGCGCTTGGAGGCCCAGCCCTATCCTTGCTCCTAGCGAGGCCCAGCCTAGCTAACGGCAGGTCAGCCGCCTCGCTTCGCCTCGCTTCCGAGCTCCAAATGAACACCTGGGGAGACTGGGAGACTGGAGAACAACGTCTATGTCTATTTTCCCTTCTTCCAGCTTCACTATAGGGGGTAGTATCCTTGTATCCTGTTTATACCTTCCACTGGCATCCACTTGCAGAAGTTCTCCTCCATGTTCAAAATTTGGTTCCATCCATCCTCCCCCCATGGCCACTCCATGTATACAGCCTATGTACTCCAAATCAGCGTATACCTCCTCCCCCCGGATCCGAAGAAAAGCTTTGACGTCTAGGCGCGCGGCTGCTGCGCCCGCGCCCGCGCGCGCACCGAGCTTCACTTTGGAACTCCACACCGTGGGCAACTGCCTCAGCTCCAACAAGCGCCCCACGGGTCCCCGGCGGTTGGAACTGCTAGGCGCTCCCGTCATGGGGAAAACGACGTGCGCGGGGTACCAACGTGGAGCCGCAGGGGTCCATGCAAAGAACACAAAGAACCGGTTCTAGAGGTACCAGTTACTGGTACTGGTCCAGACGAGAGCGGACTGAATCCTTTTTCGCTTCAAGGGGCTGAAAAAGCAGGGAGGGCCCTGTTTGAGGCAGGTATTCAAGCCGAAATGCAGCGAACTCAAGGACAACACAAGAAGTTATTGGAAGACATAGAGGAAATCCTTTTCATTAATCATCCACCCTGTTGAATTGGACATCCTCTTAATATGAGGGTTTATTAAGAGTCGACTTTTAGAGGACTAGTTACATCTATAGTTACACTGACACTCTTCCTGTTGAGTCCGATTCGATGTCTTTTCCTCTATATCGAGCTCTTTAGCTCTTTGATGTTCCAGTCACTTTCAGTGCTGTAATGATTCTGAAGGCACATGGTGGGAGGTGGTTTTCTCACCTCAGGATGCCATTTGTGCGACCCTGAAACGAACAAGCAGCTTGAGCATCATGGGCTACAAAGACCTGGATCTTCAGTAGTTTCCACATAAACTGGCAGGTTTAATATGACACACATTTGAACATAAAAGACTTTCCACGTTTTGAATGTTGCAGTTCTTCACTTCCAATCTCAGAGCTCTCTGCCCTAGGGATCCAAGTACCTTCTCAGAAGGTGTTTGGGGTGGGTGCCAGGAGGGTCCAGTCGTCCCTTCTGAGAAGGTACGACTGGATCCCTAGGGCTGATGAAAAGAGGTCCAATCCTATCCCTAACTCTCCGCATGTTGGGGTCCGGCCTCGGAACGTCACCAGGAGACCTCTTGGAAGGCCTATGCCTCCTGGAGGCCTCTAGCGACCGGGTCCGCAACGTCGTGGCCAAGAGCACGGCGGAGGTGCTGTGGTCCCTGGTGCTGCCGTGGGAAGGCGTCCCTTGAGCTGCCAATGAGCTGAGAAAAACAGAAAGAATCAGATCTGCCAATGAACACATACCTGGACTCTCCAAGGGGTGCCCTGTCTGGAGGCCACACTAGGTAGTGTGGGGTAGTCCAGCCTGGACACCCCGACAGGATGGTCCTGGTATATCCTTATCCTTTCAAAGTTCCATGAACTCAAGATTATCTCAACAGAAAGAAAGGATATTCGGATATTCTTCAACTTAATATTTAAGTTAAGTTGAAACATGGTGCAGCATTGCAATATTAATTTGAGATCTGCACTCACTCGCGCAACAAGTGCCGAGCTGCTCTGTGGCCATCTCAGATGGCTGGTGCTTCGGCACTAGTGCGCTGTGGGGACAAACCCTGACGGGTGGTGAATTTGGAGACCTTAAAACGTTCTTTCACTGACTGCGAGGACCCCACTGGAACTGGAACTGTTCCAACCACCCTCAACCACACGAGTTCTGCTTTCTAGGGATCCAGTCGTACCGAACCTCAGGTACGGTGATGTGTTCAACACTGAGACATGTAGGTGCCAAAACGTCGGGTCCAGTCGTACCGAACCTGAGAAGATACGCAAACGGATCCCTATAGGGCCCTAAGGATCCTTAAGACCCTCAGAAGGGGTCGAACCCTCTAGTTCACAAGGGTTTGTACCCCTGAGGTTCGGTACGAAAACGGATCCACTTTGGAGGCGACCCTTCGACCGTGTTCGACCCCCAACGCCGTTCGGATGAGGCACGGTGGATGGATGGACAGCCCGAGTTGGGGAGGAGCAGTGCTCCGAAAGCCGGTGGTGTTTGGGTTCCACCCTAATGGATCATTGGACCCGACCACCGAACTGGAGGGTGACCTGACCCTGCAGAACGCAGGGGGCCCTTGGACCCGAACCAAACCTTCACCGAACGGGTCGGGTCCTTGATTCTTAGGGCACTTTTGCATATCATTCCCAGGGGAATGTATAAGTCTACATCCGTAATGGTGCGTGATATTTCAGTGGTGTGTGATTGTCAGGTGTAAATTTCATTTGCCACTTGTTGGTCCAAAGTGGGCTCGGCATGTCTTGCTCTCTTGAAGTATCTTGCTGTTCCTGTGACTGCCTTAGCTTCCAAAAATGGTTGATCGGTTGCTTTGTTGTTTCGTCGCACTCGCGCTGTCCTCTACCCCTAGCCTGTCTCGGCTGAGGAATATACCGACCTTGAGAGTGGCGACCGGATCCGGTTAGAGCCGTTGGATGTGGATCGAGGGGAGGTCTTGCTGAGACGCGAAGCGGCAGATGTGGAGCGAGGAAACGCCCTAGTACCTCGAAGTGCGACAGCCGGACATGCCGGGGGAGGTGGCTGATTCGCTGGCGTGAGTCGCAGACCCAGACGATCCATGGTGGCGCAAATATGGCCAAGATTGGCTTTGGGTGGTGCATGTAGGTCATATTTACGCCGCCATGGATCCTCAGGGAGATATATGTGTCAACATGTTGAAAATTGCAGACTCTTCCTGAAACTCTCTTGACACGCCACCGCCGTCCTGGAAGCAAGAAACTCAAGTCATCAAATGATCTCCCCCTACCCAGCGAAACGAGCAAGGACTCGGCGGGTGACCCTTGGTCTTGGCTATGATCCTCCCTTTTGCCAGGTGCTCGAACTGGGAGGTCTCCCTATTTCACACCCGGCAGCCGAAGTCAAGTTCCGTCTTCTCGGGTCACCGAGTCAGAGTATTTTAAGGATCAGGGATCCAGTCGTACCTTCTCAGAGGTACGACTGGACCCTCCAAACCTACATAAGAGTGTCGAACACATCACCTGAGAAGGTAATGTTGGATCCTGATTAGTAAAGGGGTCCTCTATAATGCGAATTTGTCCAAATTTATTCATACCCCCATGTTTGAACAATGGGTCCTGAATAATGCTATTTTTGGGGGGGGACCCTAAATCTTTAAATTGGAAACCTAATTAATAAGGGTTTGAATTCCTTCTGAGGCCAATGATTATGATTCATTAGCTGATATAGCTTTCTCTAGGTTTCTTCAAAACTGACAGCTGACCAAAACCACCAATTCCTAATTAAACCCTTTATAAAACATTGCTCCTAAAATTTTCAAGGTAGCAGACCAGGAAGGCACCTGATCCTCAATAATAGATTTGTTTTTGGGTTCTCAATTGTGAAAAGTGTTTTCCACTGGACAAATGCTAATCGTCCTTTACTTAGGAAGCCATGGAAGCTGAGGAAGAAGCTGAAAGCTTGGGGCTTCTCTTGAGCTAAAGATCTGAGGCTGCAAAGCAAAATGATTGCCGAGAACAATTACAAAGCACCTGAGAAAGGAAGCTGAATACAATCTATGAAAGGAACATAAATACTACAATCAATTACAAAAAGGATAGTGGTTACAAAGGCCATGGGCACCTGGATTTTGCATTTTATAAATATATACGGGCTATAAAATGGAAAACCAGGACAGCCTGCCTATAAAATGACAATTGGGTTTTATGAAATAGAAACTAGACTTGTTACTAGACTTGTTTATGAAATGGAAATACCTCGTGAAGACATTTGGGTGAGAGCCACAGTAAAAACATAGATTTCTTACAGAATGCGAATGCCGCAGATCCATGTTCAAGGATCACAGACAAAGAGTTTACCGCGTTGTTCAACTTCCATCATGATCCCAAACAGGATCTTTACAAAATGTGTTTGCCAAGTTCCACATCATCTTGAAAATATGGTCTCTTTCCAAAGTATCCCCAACCAGTTGTTTATGGTAAAATGAGTTCAGGGTTGGTATCAGCAAAATCTGCCAGCATGGTCCATTATAGAATGCCCCTTGGATTTGCATTTTGTAAAGGAACGAGTGGACCATTTTATAAGGGGGCTTTGTAACCCCTATCAAAAAGGAATTCTCACAGGAATCCAGATTTGTTTTGGTGATAGTTTATTATAGAGGGTCTCCTGTTTGTTTGAGGAGGGGGGGGCCCTTTACTAATCAGGATCCAACATTACTTGAATCCCTACATTAAGGATTAGTCTTGGATTCAGTCAAACTCTGTGACATCTCAGATGGAATCGGACCGATCACCCATGGAATCCGGTGGAAATCCACTCCACTTCAATGGTTTGTTTCAGGGAGTGGTTGAACGTGGGACTCTCTATTTGTGTCTCCTGTCGTACCTCCTGACCTCCTGGCACTCGCTTCGGTAGTCGACCCGACCCTGGCGCCGGCGTCCCACCGAAGCGCTTCGAAAGAAAACGGGCCGGTCAGCTCAAGGGCTCAAGGCTCAAGGTGCTTGGAACCGGTGCTCAAGGCTCAGCTGACCCGGTGCTCGGACCGTCCGGTCACCGAGGACTCCTCCTTGGCGCTGGTCTTTGGCACGTCCATCGAGGCGCCACCAACGGCGGCGGCGGAGTGGAGGGGACGGTCAAAACCACATGAGCACGAGGACGTCCTTGGGACTGTTACTATATAGGTTTAAATAGGAAGAGGTTGGTTCGTTGGGTTCGTTGGACCATTGTCTTGAAATGGTTGATCTTGGTTTTGTGGTGTAAGCGTCACCATTAATTAGGTTTTAGATGCTTGTTGTGTGTTGTTGTTGTTCCTTCAATATCCTTCATTCATGTATAGACGCGTGATTTAATTTTTACCCTCCCAAGCCTCCCAAGCCTGAAGGGGTTTTACAATCCATATTTGGGGGGGGTTATATGACAATCTACATCCCAGACGCTCCATGGGACTGCCATATATGCCGCCTCAGTGGCCCCCCTGGCACCACCCCTGGCCGTTTCTCGGCCACTATGGCAGTCCCATGGAGCGTCTGGGCATTCTTGAACCAAGAGTCTCTACCAGGACATGCCAGGACCATCCTGGACCGGGGTGTCCTGGCTGAACTACCCCACACATACCTAGTGTGGCTTCCAGACACCCCTAGCCTTGGATGGTCCTGGCACATGAACCATTCCCTCCCCCTCTTCCAGGCCGTGCTGGACCCCACCCGCGGCCCCTCCGTGGGCACCGCCTCCTTCGATGGCCTCGTCCACTGGAACGACGCGGCCTCTCCGTGGCGCAAGACGTGTCCGGCGCCGGCGGCGTGTCCGGCGCGGGAGGTGCTGAGGCCTGAGGGTTCGGGGACTGAGGTGGAGGAAGCTAAGAGCATCGCACTGGAAGGGATGATACATCCCCTGTAGGGGGTCCGAGTACCTTAGGTTCGGTACGGACCCGACCCGGGCAGCTATTCCCCGCTAGATTGGGGATGTGTAGTATTTGGATCCCCCCTCCCAATAAATAGAATAAATGGAATCTAAGGGGGGTGCCTAATGGAATTCCATTTTATAATTCCATTTATTTGGTGGATGGATGCGGGGTTGAGTAGGCTTAAGGCTTAAGGAGCTGGTGCTGTTGAGATTTGTTGAGCATGTTTGTTCTCGGCAAGCAGCGCAAAAAGCCTGCCTGGAGGCTGGTGCTAATGCAAATCCTTTTGTCCTTGCGTTGCTGGGGCCGCAAAGGGCAGGTTAAAAACCTTTGGTGCATGTGTTGTTTGCATCCCATACTGTTGACGGTTAATGAATATATAAGCCCCCGGCATGGAGATGTTTGACTATATCTTTGGCTATTCAGGACTATTCAGCGAGTTTCTTTTCTTAGTATCGGTGTTTCAACAGTCAACATCATTCCTATCACCCTAAGGATCCTTGGACCCTCCATGGCAAGGGGGGACCCTCTAGTTCACAAGGGTGACAGGGGGCCCCGAACCAAACCCTGGTTTTGTTTCGGGTGCGGATCCTCATCGGGCACCTCGACTCGTTGCATTGGGAACCTTGTGGTTGACAGATGCGGGTGTGAATGATGTTGGTGGCGGTGTGGTTTCCTTCTCCTGCCGCAACTGTTGCGGGGTCAGGTCGCAGCACCCGCTCCGGGCATCGGGATTCATGGGGGGTGACATAACCCTACAAGTCCAGTCTGACCCAGTAAAGCCTGGTCGACTTGACCTCCAGTATTGGTGTTGTATGACCATCTCCAGTCTTTGACTTGTAGGGTAGGTGGTGCCATATTCATTTAATCCTTTGTACCCTCCCTCCACTCTGGGGTGAGTTGCTGACCGGATTCCGGTGGAGACCCCGCAAGGCAGACCGGGCTTTCGTTTGCAGTTGACCCCGCACTGGTACTAGGTTCGGTCTTCGACCCCCCCCTGGTACCCGAACCACGGGCCTCTCAGCACCTACCTAACTTAGATCAGTAAAGAATTTGCCTGCTATAGACTTCTTGGGCCCTAGTATTTGTGATGCAGGTGGGTCACGTGCTTTGCCAGGTCGGTCCTGTGCTTTGATGATCAAGTGACTTTTATTCTTGGCTCAGCCAAGAGCCTACCCTAACCCACCAGCCACACGAGGCATGAGGCAATTCACCTTGACCTGGCCAAACCCACTCATCTCCGATTCTCCGAGGTTGGGAACCCACTCATTTGGGCTTAGGACCGACACGCTCCGCCCAAGCAGACACGCAGACGCACTGGAGACGCGAGACTCCGTCCGCCGCGAGCCGGACGGAGCGACCTTCTGCGACCCAAAGCTGAGCTCTCAAGTTCGAAGACCAGAGCTTGGATGGACGTCCTGAGTATAAACCCGAGGGTTAGTGTGTCTTTCTTTGAAACCTGCGGTTGGATTTCAGGCTCTTATGCCGCAACCACTAGATGCATTGACATGACATGCACGAACATATACCATGTCTACAGTGTCTACAACACACTTGCCGTGTTTTCTCCGTTTTGTTGTTTCACGAGGCTCCCGGCCCAAAAGCTTATCTCAGCAGTCCGCCATCCTCGGGCACCGTTCGTCAATTTGCACCAGTTAGTTTGCACCACGTTCCGTCCACCGAAGACATGAGCCGACCAGCTTCGGAGTGCACAGGCTATAGGCTCGGGAATGGATCAAGACTAGAGTTCATTATTTTTGGGCTTGGTCTTTGGCTCTTAGTCAGCCTTAGTACGAGTTTTATATATATATATATAAGTCGATGCTCGAGCATCCTACCAGCTGGATCGACCGTGCCGGCCGATAGCTCGAGAGTTCGGTGCCATGGAATGGCTTGATGGAGGTTGGCTGAGGCCGGATAAGATCGGTAGCCGCATCACTGCGGTTCTCTTTCCCGTTTCTTCTGATGGGGTTGCTGGAGATCGAGGGTGGAGGACCTTTCGTGGTCAGATGGTGTTTCTTGATGGAGTTTCAAGCGAAATGGAATGTTCTTCTGTCACCATCTATCATTGGCTTTTGACCGGTGTTGACCAACAAAGTCATGCATTCCTGCAGCGCTGTGACAATAGCAAGATTTTTTCGAATCACGCAGAAGACCAGACAGGCTTGAAAAAGTTCATTTCCGTTTGTTCAGGAATGGGAGGTGGTGTGATGGGTGTTGAGATGGCAGGATTTGACACTATCCTAGCCTGTGACAAAAGCCCACTTGCTGTCAAAGTTTTGTCCAGAAATGCTCGATTCCCGGTCATCTGTGGAGACATTGCCGATGTTGATGTTGTTGCCACCCTTCACCAACACAAGGGCGACTTGTGCCCTTGGTTGGAAGGTGGCTTTCCGTGTCAGCCTTTCTCCAGACTAGGTGATGAACGCCATTTTGATGACTCAAGAGCCTGGACATTCGTTGCTTTGCTCAAAGCCAGTTGGCTTCTGCAAACAAGAGGCTTGTTGCTTGAGTGTGTTGATGGTGTGCTTAACTGTCAGCCAGTTCAAGCATTTCTCAGGGATCTTTGTGAGGTCAATGGATTCAAGAGTCTGCAGGTGGTCATGCACTTGGACAGGTTCTGGGCTTCAAGAAGAACAAGATGGTGGTGCGTGATGCTTCCCAAAGAGTGGTCAGCTGATTGCTTGCTCGATTTGCCAGTGGGATCTCAGGGTCTCACAGTTGAACAAGTGCTTCCGGAAATCCCTCAATGGGATCTCGATGATGAGCTCAAACTTCGCTGGACTGAGCTTGAACTCTCCTGTTTCAAGGACCCGTCTTTCGGAAATGTCAATCGCAGATTAGTTCAGAGCTCAAAGGCCCCTTGTGTCTTGCACTCGTTAGGCTCGCAGCTCTATGATTGCCCATGCGGTTGCAGAGGTCCTTTAAGTAGTGACAGGCTCAAGGCGGCAGGGTTGTTCGGCATTGAAGTTGTCAGCAGCTGGCCAGAACATCATCTTAGGCATCCGCATCCGTTCGAGGTTGGAGCCTTAGTTGGAGTGTCTGCTGGCTACCAGTATGGCTCGGACCTCAGAGGAGCGCTCGCGTTGTTAGGGCAAATTGCCTCACCTTTCCAAAGCATGTGGGCCGGCCTGCAGCTGAGAAACTTTGTGAGTAGAAACGCGAACTCATCAGGATTCGATCAGCTGTCATTAGGTGATCTCAAAGCACTTTTGCATCATCATGCTGATTTCATTCTAGCAGAAAAGCATAGCTTTTGGCCGCCGACAGATCGTACGCAAAATGGAAGGTGCAAGATTCATGCCTTAGGACAGGAAGGATTTGAATTTCGTTTCCAAGGGGGGCAGCCGAATTCAGGACTTTGTTGATGCACAGGCAAAGCTTGATCACACCGAAAAGTGGAAGATGTTCTTTCAAGGAATTGAACTACGGCCCACTGATTTCTTGAAGTCAAGCACCTATGACTGCGCACGTGTGCCCACATGTCTGAACAATGACGAAGGCTCAGTCGTCGTCGACTTCGTGAGTGATGGAGTGAGGATTCAGATCGAGTGCCTCTCTTTTTCGTTTCTCTTCCAATTTGCTGCAAAGGCTGGAATTGATACATCTGAGTTTGTTGCATTCGATTTCGACACGCGTAGGCTCGTCATGTGGGATACTAGGATTGAGCAAAGCACTGCCTTTGGCATTGATCGCATGATTCGTGGTGGAGGAAGCAAGGCAACGGCCGTCCTTCAAACAGTGCTTTCGAACCAGCAGTTGCAAGCTTGGCATAGGCAATGTCATGCGAATGGCAATGCCCCTTCCTTAGATGAAGGGCTGGATGAGGTGGTCATGAACTGTGCTGCACTCAGCATCCTGAAGCAGAGTGGAAACAAGAATGTGTGCTTCTTTGGCCCTAGAGCAGCTGCAGCGTGGCTGAAAGCAGGTGACTTAGCAGGGCAGTGGGTGCGCCAAGAGCTTCAATCTTTTGACGGTGACAGGGTCATGGTTCTGTTTGGTGATGACTACCACTGGGCACTGGTTGACTATCAGATCCTGGATAGTTTCGCTGAAATCACATATGTCGATGGCATTGAGGAACGACTTGAGAAGCAAGCCGAATTCATTGGTCATCTCATTCATGCGAACTTTGGATTTGGTCCAGTCGATGTCACTAAGGCCAGTGGATACTGTCAACAGGACGGACAAACGTGTGGCGCTGTTGCACTGTTACACATGGGATGGAGATTGGCCCTATGGGAGTCATTCACTGAAGATGATGTCAACACATGGTATCAGAGGCTTCGATGGGGGCATGACTCATGCATCATGAAGGGTGGAGGCCATGGAAGCGCTCAGGTGTCGGACCAGCTGCACAGTGTCTTGGGTGAATTGCTTCAGGCCAAGGGAGTGCCTGAAAGGTTGGTCAGTGAAAGGATTCAACAGGCAGTGCAGAAATTCGGGGTTGCAAAGTTAGAGCAGGCCATGAAAACCCGAAACCAGTGGCAAGCACTGAAAAGTCTTGGATCCTCCTTGCCAAAGCCATTCATGTGGGTTCGATGGGAAGAGCTTCAACAGCACATTGCTACCAAAGGAGCTGAACAGTTTGGAGCAAAACTGGATGACAATCGAAAGATGGGAAAAAAGAAGGGAAAACAACCCTTTGTGCCGCATGGGAAAGTGATTGATCCTGAATTGCTGGCACTTCCTACAGGATTTTTCCATGACGGCTCCAACGAAGTTCATCAGCTGCCTTTTGCGCAAGTTAAGAGTGGGGCAAGTGGGGTTGCTTTCTGCAAAATAGAAGATGCAATGCCATTCGTTGCAGAGACAAAGTCGATTAGCACTTCGCCATTGATGTTGCTCACAGTCGGAGAAATGGAGGGCTCAGGCACGGCTCCGCACATCAAGGCGGTTGAGGTCCCCGCAAGGTACCTTGGCACAAATGAGCCTATCCTGCTAAGGTGCACCTCAGTTCAACTTGGAGACATTCCCGTTCTCGAAAAAAAGGGGACCTGCCCAGAAGTTGCTACCATGCCGACAGCTGTTGTTAAGGTTCATTGGTTTAGAGATGCGTGTGATACTCCTTGGGATGACATTGTGGCAAGACCAATCAAGTCACTGATCTCCGCGTGTGCGCCTTTGCAGGTTTGTCGGACTCCCAAATGTGATGCCTCCTGTGGACTCTTTCACCCAAGTGTTGAGGAAGATGGAGTCAGCACAGTGTTGATTGACCTATGGGGATGGCTTTGGAGTTCAAATGAAGGCAAGAAGTCCGCTCCAGCTGAAGCAACCCAGTTTCAGCTGTTCTTCAGATGTCCTGAGTCAGCAAGCACAGCTCTTCACGCATGGCCGGGTCAGAGCGGCCTATTCTTTGAACCAAGAAAGGCAGACGGTGTTGGTACTGACGCAAAGTTCCGTGTGATTTGGATCCCTGGCGCAAATCTTAAGCAAGTTGTTCACATGATGAACACCATCGACGAAGTTGAGGGAGTTGCAAGAGTCCAAAATAGGCATGGGATTCGCTGCCTGGCCAAGCATGCGGAAATCTTGCATAAACAGTTTTGCCCTGATAGGCCCTTTTTTCGATGTTGAATGCACACATCGTTTCAGGTTGGAGCCATTGCCAGTAGGAAGCCAGATGCAGGGAATCGTTGAGGTGCTGAAAGCATGGAAATGGAATGCAAGGCCAATCCAGCAAATTCGAGGATCTCAGGGAAAGGCATGGGAGATTGCGTCAAGTGGTCCTCCGCCATGTGATTTTTTCCGTGCGAAGCATGGCCTGATCACTGCTGTGCTATTGAAGGAGGTGGCCAGTTCCAAGCAGTCAAATGATCAGGTGATTGCCACAGCGAAGACCAGAAAGCACATCTCTGAGGCTGGTAGCGTGGTGGGTGGAAATGACCAGCTGGATCCGTGGGCCAACTGGCTGGCCGCTCAGGGAAGACAGCTTGAGACCAGACACATGATGACTAAGGAATCAGCCAGCTCAAAACTGGAAGACCTTGGACAGAAGCTCAAGGCTGATATGCTAGAGCAGGTTCGTGATCAGGTGCAATCCATTGCCCATGACTGGCGAGCCAATGATGCGTCAATGCCAGACTCGGCACAAGACCATGAGCTTAGGATTGCAAGACTTGAATCTGGGATGCAGGAGCTACACAGCCAAGGGCAAAAGTTTGAACAGATGTTAGTTGCTGGACAGGCCCAATCGTCTGCTCAGGAAGCCAACATTCGGAGCATTGAATCATTTGTTCAGAGCCAATCTGTCTTGACGCAGCAACTTCATGGCAAAGTAGAGGAATGTGTCCAAACCATTGAAGACCAGCGTGGAGTTGTGCAGGGGTTGGTTCATGAAATGTCAGGCATTGAAGATCGTTTGCAGCAGTCGTTTGCCAGCCACTTTGGGGCTCAGACCGCCAGGATCGAAGAGTTGCTTCGTGCAAGGCAGAGCAATGAAGAGGCAGCCAAACGCCCACGACATGCCTCGGAGTGACTAGGACAAGCCGGCCCTGCTCAGTGTCAGGGCAGGTGGCCGGTGAAGGGTTGGATGACACGTTGTGTTTGCAGGCCAAGTGGATGGCTAGTTTGGTTTGTTCTGATTTGGGTGAATCTTTGTCGAATTGGGGAAGCTACCGTTCCAGGGCCTTGTGGTCTGGCCCATGGAGGTGCTGAGGAAGTCTTGTGGTGTGGTCCGAATCAGGATGGTCTTCTGTTGGCCGCATGCAATCCAGGAGGTGTCTGCAATAAAATCGATCAGTTCCAAAGAGTTCCGGATGGCTGGTATTCTGTTTCTGAAACACAAACCACTGCCAGTCAGCAAAGCTTTTTTTCGTGCAGCAATGAAGCGTAGGCAAAACAATCTTAGTGGATTTAGAATTGCTGTTGGAAGCCCGGCGCCAGCCCGCCCGGGGTCATCAGAGGCTGGTGCATGGACAGGAGTGCTTCAAGCAGCGCCGTTCCCACTTAGGTCAGTGACGCTTCCTTTGCCGGCAGGCATATGGGAAAGTGGTAGAATCTTGGTCACAGCTGCCAAATGTGGCCTGAATTTCGTCCATCATGCTACCATATACTGCCCACCAAGAGGCCCAACATATCCAAAAGCCAAAGAACTCAGTGAGGCCCTGCTCAAGCCTCTGACTGAGGAGCTCGTAGTTGGGCGCAGAGGTCCCCGAATCATTTCAGGAGACTTCAATTCGGCGCCCCTCAGTCTGGAGGCAATGAAATTGTGGAAGGAGGCTGGCTGGGTAGAAGCTCAGGATTTGTTTAGATCCAGAGGCATGTGGGACCCGGTGCCCACATGCAAAAATGCCACTCGACCCGATCAAGTGTGGCTCTCTCCGGAGATAGCGCCTTGGGTAGTCAACGTCGGAGTTGGTGACTGGTTTCCAGATCACAAAGCGCTACTGCTGAGGATTAATTTTCCTACCAAGCTACAGGTGGAGTCGCATTGGCAGATGCCGGTAAGGCTCCCTTGGCAAGACATCGATGCTGAAGCCTTAGATTTGAAATGTGCCCAGTTGCAGCCGCTTTCGAGCCACATGCCAACCACTGAGGCGCTCAAGACATGGTGTAAAGCATTTGAGAAGGTTGTCTCAGAGTCCACTAAGGACCCATCTACTTTTGCTCCGGCCATGTTTGGTAGATGTGCCAATGTCAAGCCAAGGGTCCGTCCAGCCACTATGTTTGTGCCCAAGACAAGTCGCCCAGGTGAGGCGGCAATAGCCTCGGGGTTTCTGAACAGAAGTGCGCAGTTATGGTTCCAGCAAAGGCGTAGATTTCAGGCACTTCGAGCGTCGTTTGCCAAGGGTCGATTTGATCCACAAGTCTGTTTGCATCGCCAACAGCTTTGGAACTCAATTTGTTCTGCAAAAGGATTTGGAGGGAAATTTCGCAAATGGTGGCCTCACAGACCGAACCAAAGTCAGGGTTCACCCACGCAATTGTCCCTGCAACTGCCAAGATTCGAAGAGTTCCAGCTAGTTTATGAAGATTTTGTTGACAATTACCAAAAATTTGAAAGTTGGAATGTGCGACAAAGAGCAAAGGTGATCACGGCAAAGGCTCAGGAGCTTCATGACAAATGCTTTGAAGTAGTTCATAAAGATCCGAAAAGGCCGATTGAGGTGCTAGTCGACTCCATCAAACAGCCAATACAAGTGGAAGACAGCATGCAGTCCCTGGTTAGTGTACCTTTTGATTTTCCTGCACAAGGTGTCATTGAATGGAAGCTCAACGGAGTGCCTGCGGTAGTCAGCCCAGTGTCAAACAAACTTAGAATTGACACTGATCTCATCCTGTGCTCTGGACAGCAACTTGAGGCCAAAGTCCTGGTGTCTGAAGTTTCGCAGATTCATGACAGGCTTGAATCTCTGTGGAGCGAAAGGTGGCAAAAGCATGCAGATTGTGAGCCAAACAAATGGGACAGAATTCTCAAGTTTGCCAAGGCATATCTGGGGAGATCAGCTTTCGATCTGCCGCCGCTCTCTTATGAAGCGTGGATAAGTGCAGTCAAAAACATGAAGGTCAAAAG
Organism: Durusdinium trenchii; assembly: GCA_963970005.1. NCBI lineage: Eukaryota > Dinophyceae > Suessiales > Symbiodiniaceae > Durusdinium > Durusdinium trenchii. The sequence goes on along the minus strand of CAXAMN010028250.1, from coordinate 506,803 downwards.
TGCAAGGGGCCCGGAGGGCTTTAGCCGAGAAGACCTGCTTAGGATGCCTCGCTCTGCCGCGATGAACCTTGTCGAGATGTTCCATGACATAGAGCAAGGAAGAGAATGGCCGGCGCAAATGCTGACAGCTCTAATACACTGCCAGGAGAAAAAGCAACACGCAGAAGTTGCAGGGGACTTCCGTCCCATCACTTTGTTTGCAACGAGCTACAGAATTTGGGCATCAGTGCGTTCCAGGCAGATGTTGCAAAAGCTGTCATCTTATGCAGATAGTGGTCAGTTCGGCTATATGAAAGAAAGAAATTGTCAAGACATCTGGTATTTGCTGCAAATGGAAATAGAAGAAGCAGTCACGCAGTCCACACCGCTCAGCGGTGCAGTTGCTGACCTAGTCAAGGCATTCAACCTGCTTCCTAGAGTTCCTACGTTTGCAGCACTGAGTTGCCTTGGTACACCTGGATGGTTGTTGACTTGCTGGTCCAACTTCCTTCAGAATCTCACAAGGTCTTTCGTTGTGAGAGATGTCTGCAGCCAGGGCCTTAAGTCACACACAGGCTACCCTGAAGGTTGTGCCATGAGCTGCGTGGCCATGGCAGCAGTGGACTTGTTGTTACATGCATACCAGAAGGCCTTCACAATGAGAACCAAAACGCTCTCGTTTGTGGACAACATCGAACTGGTCAGTTCTGATCCGAGGCAAGTTGTCCGAGGGCTTGTAACATTGCGCACTTTCTGTGAGGCACTGGATCTTGAAGTTGATGAAAAGAAGCTGTATGTCTGGAGTTCGAATGCCGCAGACCGGAAAACTCTGAAAGAAAATAATCTGCGAATTCATTTCTCGGATCGAGACCTTGGAGGGCAGATGTGCTACAGCAAGTTAAAGCGAGTCAAGGTGCTCACAGATCGTCTCGAAGGGTTGCAGATCTTTTTTCAAAAGTTGAGAAAATCCAGGCTTGCAAATCCTCAAAAGCTTCTTTGCATCAGCAATACATTGTTGCCTCGAGGACTGTATGGCTGCGAAAACATCCGAATTGCACGCAGCCATATTGACAAGTGTAGGACAGGAATCATGCAGGCGATGAAATGGAACAGAGGTGGTGCCAGTCCTCTAGTTCGACCTGCTCTTCTTCTTGCCGAAAAGATAGACCCAGGTTTTGAACAATGTTGGAGGGTTATAAAGCTGTTTCATAAACATTTCAAAAGCAATGCCGAAGTTCGTTCTCGATGGATGCTGTTTTGCAACAGTGCAGGTAGCCAAGGCTTTGGCCCGCTTGCAAAACTTGCTGAACAGTTGCAACTACTAGGATGGGCCGTGGACAGTGTAGGCATGTTGACCATTGAGAAAGGTTTCTCGCTGCACCTTGAATCCATATGTGAGTCCGGTCTCTCCAAGCTAGTCTCTCATTTTTGGAGGCAACATGTTTGTAGTAGGCTTCGGCAGAGAAAAGAATTTCATGACTTGGATGGGATTGACATCGAACACATTCATGCGATTGATGCTCGTCACTCCCCCATTCAAGTTGAGCTTTTGAACATAGTTCGTGAAGGGGCTTTCATCACTAACTGTGCCAAGTCCAGATTCGATGCCAGCATTCGTTCTAAGTGCGTATTCTGCAATGCCGAAGACACACTGCAGCATAGATATGAAACCTGCTCCAAATATGATCACCTGAGGTCGCAGCATGGGGAGCTTTTCTCAATCTGGGACGCACTCCCAGACTCGCTGAGGTACCATGGACTGCCACCCGCAAACCCATGGCGTACTCTCGCCTGGGAGGCTCTCGAAGCCCTGGGTAAAATGCCGTGGAAAAAGTATGCAGATTGCCCAGCGCAGGGCATTGTGAATGTGTTCACTGATGGTTCCAGTGATCAGAGTGATGAGCCAGCAGTAACGCTGTCTAGTTGGGCTTTTGTTCATGCTGAAGCTGAGGTGTGTCCAGCGGCAGGCTGGCTCCCGGGACATAAGCAGTCCATAGGCCGTGCGGAACTGTTCGCCATACTAAGGGCGCTTTCGTGGTCAGTGTATCTCGAAGGCCAATTACACTTGTGGTCTGACAATGCTGACGCAGTTGACGGCCTTAGGCATCTGCTATCTGAGGGAAGTCAGGACCCATCCAGGTGCAATGAGGACTTGTGGTCTTCAATCCAAGCTGTGTTGAGAGCTCACCGTGCTTTGATATGCATCCACAAGGTTCGATCTCACATCTCAGATGATGAGGCCACAGATCCTCTGTGTCAATGGACAAAAAAAATGGAACGATTCAGCGGACCTTGCCGCTAGAACAATCAACCAATGCAGGCCGTCTTGGTTCACAAAAGTCTGGAATCGATATGAAACGCATTGGTGGCGCACCAGAAGAGCATGCAGCCTGGTTGCGGATTGGCACCTTCGGGTTGCCGAGCTAGATATGAACATGCAGGCTGAGGTGCACAGTTCTGTAGAAGATGAGAATGACGATTTGGATGGGTGGCGAGAGTGGAGTGACGAGGCTGTTGACTTCTTGTGCGATCCTGACCTCACTCCTGGTTGGGAGTCACAGATCCCTGAGAGTGGAGAATTCGGCCAGACTGTTTTTTGTGCGCTTTACCAATGGTGTACGCAGTCTGAGTCAACTGCATCAGGCATAGGGACCATTTCTTTGTTGGAGTTGTACGTTGATTTTTGTTGCTTTCAGCTTGGTGGTAACATGGTCATGTCCCGGTGCCAAAACTTTAGTTTGAATCCGTTCTTGCAAACCACTTTGGCTGCAGATTTTCGTGTTTTTCGGTATCTTTTTAGGGTCCTATGTGGTCACCTGAACTACACTTTGACCTACCGAAAGGTTTCCCTTGAGCATCTCCGAATATATGCTAGTGTTGATGCTGTTCGTTTTCCTTGTTCGCCTGCCAGGCTCAGGGAGGTGGGTGAGGTTTTGTTGCGCTTTGTTGGCTGCAGGCCAATCAGAAATGCTCAGGGATTTAGTCGGCCTTGGGTGCCGGAGGACAGAAGTGGCTGCTGAGCAGCGTCAACCTGCGAGGTGTGAACCCTTCGCTTAGCTAAGGGTTTCAAGGACGCTGCTGCGCAGTTAGAAAAAAAAATATATATATTATATATATACGTAGGCTCTGGGTGGAGCAAGGCCAATTTCCAGTTCTCATGATCTAGGGTCCTTAGCAACTAATGGGCTTGTTTTCAATCAACAACGATGCAGCGAAGCTGCCAAGGACTTGCTGGTCCTTGATACTGCGAAGCGGCCATTGCTGAGCTTTTTGCTACGATACAGCATTGGCACAGAGGACCTGGAGTTCCTCTCCGAGATCTACTGGCCCCTCAAGCGATCGAAAATGGTACACCCTGACGAACGCATCATATGGTGGAAGTGGATGGCATGCTTCCCTTGGAAGACTATACTCTCCTTCAATGGAGAGGTGGTAGGTGGTTTTCACTCCACTTCAATGTGATGTGTTCGTCAGAGGTGTGATTCCCTGTGTAACGCTTTGTTTTTCCTTCACAAACCGCGCCGCTGTGCTGCTTCATTGCCAAGGTGACCCACCGGAGATCGATGTCGACCAATAAAAAACAGCCGCCGCGCGCCCGCCGTTCTTTTCCCCTGTTTTGTGCGGTCTCAAAGCATCAACCGGAACATCAAACGCATGTTTAGAAAAACAAAAAACACTTAGCTTGGTCTCTTGTGTGATGCTTTTTGAGATGGCAATAGGCATCAGTAAAAACACTTCTCCACCACTGAGGTCTTTATGGTGCCTCTCACAGGACTCCTTAGATCAGCACCGAGGGGCTTATGACAAAGCTCGCTGGGTCTTGATCAAGGCTTTGGAGGGCAAGAATCTCGGAGGTCAACAGGACGAAATCCTAGACACTCCATGTATTAGGGTCAATGTATGTAAATCTGCCATACATGGAGTGTCTGGGTATGATTGGGATTATGGGCACATAGAGGAAACAAAAATGGACGCTTGTGGCTGTGACCAGCTCGAGTTTTTGACATCAATTTGTCACAACTACTTGCCAAAACCCCCTTTCACTCGTGCCTCAAGGACGCTATGATCTGTATTTGTCATGTCCACCATGTATTCTGATCGTTCAGTGTGGCCTCCACGTGACTTCCAACCCATCGGCCTTCCGCCGGTTTCCGCGGTCCGTGGCCACACGCCGACCTCCGGGGAGTCGAAGAACGCCGAGGATCGAGTATTGGGATTCGGTACGGGGCATTCCCTTGGAGGCGCGGCGGACTGACGCTGTGACCGCGGACGGACTGACGCGGCGGACCGCGGCGGGGACAACGGAAACCGTTCCCAATGACTCCAGACGTCCAAGAGTTCAGGCCAGTGGTGGTGGTCCCAGCGGGAGTAAGCATCAATGGTCGTTTGGATGGAGTGTTTTGGGTTCTTGGGCTCCGGCGGTTCGGCCGGGGGTCTCCCCTCTTCAAATGCACAGCCAGAGGTGCTGAGAGGAGTCGTTCCTCTCCCAGTCGCCCGAGATCCTCCACGCCTTCAGGCACCGGACGACCTCGGTGGTCCCTGCAGCTTCGGCCAGCGTGCACTGGCCCGGCTGGTGCAGCAGGCAGCCCTATGGCAAGAGACACGTGAGCTGGCGCGACTGGGGATTCAGACCGTGCCTTGGTGCAGGAAGAGCTGCGGATTGTAGATTCACCGGGGTGGAGAAGAGCTGGGACGCTGCCACGGCAGCTGGAAAGATCGAGTGTTTTGGAAGGCTATAACCGACCAAAGGTCGGACGTGTCAGACCAAAGCGCTGTAGAATGGTCAAGTCATTTACTCTGCGTCTGAGAGGGAGGTCCTTTTATATAAGATAATCATAGATAATCCGTAATTAATTATACATGTGCATGAGTTTGCACGTAATGCAATATTAAACACCATGTACCTTTTTCCTGTAAGGAGGAGCCTGTGTTGGTACAGGGTAAACAGGTGCCTGGATTTTTGTTTGTCAGCGGTTGGTTGATGTGGGTCATGTCAGCGATAGGCTGATACAGTCCTGGGGTTGCCAGGCGTTTGTCAACGTGGGCTGATGAGTTTTGCCTTGTTACCAAGGGGGATTCTGGTGGCTACCAGAGAGGAATTTGGTGCCAGGCTGAATGACATAGCCAAACCCAACAACGAGGGAAAACAGAACTGCTTGCGCGCCCAGGGGTTGGAGGGCGGGATTGAGCTTCTTGGGTTTTGTGTGTTTGTTTGCCTTTTCCCGGGCCCGGGGCGAGCGCGGCGATAAGATTCCGCCTCTGGCTAGCTTTGGCTAGCTGCTAGCTTTTGACTGGCAGCCCCATCCCCCTGGCCTCAGTGTACGTAATGCAATGTAATGGCTGTTGTTATTGCAATAATTGCTATTAAGTTATTGTGTTGTGTTGCGTTTTTAGCATGCATGCAATGTATGGGTTGTATGATGTTGTATGTATTGTTTGTATTGCATGTGTGCAACGTAAGTATATAGTATAATAATACTTAATGTATAACGTGATTTCATGTAATGTATTGTATTGTCGCTTCATGCCATGTCATGTGATGTAAGTAAAACTAGATAGTTAGTCGGAAAGATGTATATAGAGACACAGAGACAGAGACAGAGACAGAGACAGACTGACAATAAAAGGCGTTTTTCTCACACTTGCTGGCTTCCTGTTTGACCTGCATCGCCGCCCCAGGTCGGCGATGCCTCCGAGAAGACCCGCGCCGTGCAGGAGCGCCTGCAGCAGCTGGCCACGGAGACACGAGATCAGGTCGCGCTGACACGTCCGGTCACCCGCTCGTAGTCCAACTTGTTGTTGATATGCTTGAACAATCGCATTTAGTTCTTCTGTTTTTGACTTGGTGGAGCGTATCTTCCCAGCTTTTGAAATTCATGTTCGGTTTGACCGTATTGACCGTTTTCTGGTTCGGTTCAGGCGTTTGGTTAGGATATCGGAAGAGCAGCTGGGGCATTCCAAGCTTGGGTAGACATCGATGAAGCACACGGCCCCTTACTGTACCCACTCACTTGGTGACTCAAAACCAACCCCTTTTGTGACTCCTGGTTGAACGAGTTTCTCGTGAGCCTGCTCGTGATTCGGAGCAGCGAGCCTGGGAGTGACTGGGAATCGCAACTCTAGAGCGACCAGTGTGGTCGCTCCCCAAAGCATTGGTTTATCGGTCTCCACATGGCAAGCACTGGCACGGCTGTGACGGTCGGTAAACAATGATCACTACCTATACCATCATCATCCACTGGGCCCAGGGATATACCCAAAGCATAGCCTGTAATTTATAGACTCTTGATCAGCCCCCCCCGCACGGCTGCATGAAAACCCCAGGTTGGATTGCAACTCTTGTTTCACTTCACCTTTGGAGGGGTTTACTTCAATCAAGAGATCGACATGAGCCAATGGCTATATAGCTCTCCAAGAACTCCCGAGCTCGGGCCCGACCGACCACCCTACTCCCCGGATCCGACGATCCGACACCGTCTCTACCGCGTCCGGGGGGTCCGGGGTCCGGATCGGTTCCCAAGAACCGGAGGTGTGTGGGCTCAAGGGGGCCCGGACTCTTCTGTCCCTAAGGATCCAAGTACCCTCTGAGAAGGTGTTTGGGGTGGGTTTGGAGGGTCCAAGTACCTTTTGAGGAGGTACTTGGATCCCTAGGGTGTGGACTCTCGAATCCTCGAAATGAGTGTTCCAGTGTGCTTGACATGGTTCGGGTGTATCCTCGAGTTGCGTGTTCCAGGTGTTGCTTGACATGGGTTTTTGCTGTTGCACCGTGTTGCACCGTGAAGTGGTTCTCTGGAGGTGAGGTTGGAGGACTTGGAGGACAACTATTTCCAAGAGCTGGTCCAATTAGATCTGAAACTCGGATGGATCTGTTTTTGCGTGTTTGGGGTGGAGGTGGAGATTCACCACTTTCACCACCTGGTCACCTGGTGGCTATGGTGGGGATTGTTTTTGGCGAAGTGCGCTAAAGAAGTGGAGGAGAAACCACATCTTTAGTAGAGAAAATATGGCCTTAGTTGCAGGTCATGCCATCCACTATGCCCTGGTTCCGGGACGCACACAGAACCTGAAAAACAGGTGAACTGTTGCTTCCCCAATTCTCGACTTCTGTGACGCTCCATGTTTCTCCGAATTTGTTTTTGGGTACTTGGGCTTGATTCGACACGCTCTTTGCTTTGTTGTTGTTGTTGTTGTTGTTTGTTGTTCTGCAACTTTTTTGTTGTGCAATTTTGCGCATCTCTCCTTGCTTTTGGCCACCTCGCAATGTCCCACGAGAGGTATGCCAGGTCACCCTGAACGTTCGGACCGCGCTACAGGTCAGCAGCGCTCGAGGCGGTGAATCTGGTGCATCCGGAGGAGCGACACCGCAGCCGTAGAGTACCGCAGCCGAAGGGGAACAACATGGAACCACCATGGTTTAGTAGAGGAACATCGAGGAGCATGGATTTGGGGGGATCTATGTCATTCTTTTGACTTCCGAGTTCAGGGAGTGTAAACCCAGACGCTCCAAAGAACCCTTGGTCCCTCAAAACCTACCTGCTACCCTGGATAGATACCAATTCCAGTCCAGGATGCTAAAAGATAGCTTTTTGCAAGTTCTCGCAACATTTACGTTCATCTTGTGAATTTACGTCCTTTTGAAATGCTGAACGGTTTTTCACGTCCAAAGCCTAAATACAATTGATATATTTGAGTGTTGTGAAAAGACCAAGTTCAGCGATTACGGTAAAACACGTCCCGGACAACAATTCTCGTCCTTGCATACCAAAAGACAACAATTAGCGACATGGACAACAAAAGGTGGTTATAAGGTTTAGCAGGTAGGGATTTGAGACCCCAGACCCCTCCATACGAAGGCCCATGAGCGTTTGGGCATGTATGTAATTCTTCTTCGTTCCGTGGATGAGTGCCGATGGCTTGCCTGGACCCGACTGGAGACCACAGCACCAAGAGACCTGCTATCGGGCCCTTGGGAAGCCGAAAAGACCTGGTGGAGGGTGCTGGTTTCATTCGGGTTCATCGGGTTATTGTGATGGTTTCATTCGGGTTATTGTGATGGTTTCATTTGGGTTAATGCTGGCTTTTAATTCGGGTTCAAGACCTTCAAGTACCCAGACGCTCCGTTCACAGCTCTTGGTACCTCAAAACCCTAGGGATTTGAGACCCCAGACCCCTCCATATGAGGGCCCAGGGTCGCGTCTGGGTAAGTGTTTTGTTCATTGGGGTGAATTCGCTGTGGATCGCTGTGGTCGCTCGCTTCGCTGCGCGAGGATCGGACGCGTGCGGGTCCGACTCGTTATGCGATCAGTTGGGTGAATGCAATTTCCCAGACGCGACCCTGGACCCGAATCCTTTGGAGGGGTCGGACCCGAATCCTGTTGAAGGGGTCTGGGTCGAACCAATTCCCTAGGTTTTGAGACCCCAAATGCTGTGAACGGAGCGTTTGGGTTGATGTTTTTTTTGTTTGTGAGGCAATACTTCTGCTCCACACATGATGCGTTTCAGTGTCTCACTTCGACACTTGTCGGAGTGACGGCCCAGTGACGGCTCCCCGAAGCGTCAATCGTGTTGCCCTGCCCACTGCCCCCCCAAAGAAACACAAATACAACATAAACCATGAGTTGAACAAACCATGAGTTGAAAACGGCTGGCTCTTAGACCTTGAGTGGATCATGGGCACCTATGGGCACCTGTATCCTCCATAGCATCTTGGAACTGAAGCACCAACCTCTTTGTGCTGCCCTAAGAATCCTCTCCTTGGGCCCGGCCCCGTTCGCATCAGATCGCAGGGGTCGGACCCTCCCTGAACCAATTGGACCGTCCGGACCCGAAGCAAGGCGGGACCGGTCGAAGCCCTCTAGTTCACGGTGATGCGGATCCTTAGGGCCTTAGGGTATATGATCGCTAGGGCTCCTGGCCCACCTCCTGAGGTTCGATGGTTGGGGTGGGTGCCAGGGGGGTCGAATACCACCTGAGGATATGGAAGAGGATATGCCAGGAGCCCTAGATATAGATGCCACCGGACATGGCCGGCCAGGGCTTCATCACCACGCCGGTCGATCCGGGCGTGCGCTACTTGGGCTTGTCGGCTCAGGAGCTTGGGCCTCCATTCGGTGTGTCCAGCCACGGAAGAAGTCCCCAAACAGACCCTAGCCTTCAAAGACCATTAATAGAACTGTTGAGCTGGTGGTGTAGTGTAAAAATCCTTAGTAAAGCAATGGTTCTTTGGTAAAGACCATTTTAAACAATTGTTGTTTGAATCCTATGGTAGAGACGTGGCACAGCACTTTGAAATGATGGCAGGAGCTACGTTCGTAGCGTCCGATCGCTCCGTTCGTAGCCATGCCCTTTGTTCCTAGTAGCTTCTTGCCCCTAGTAGTAAGGCCAGGAGCTACGTAGCGTCACGCGTCCAGATTACTTTGCTCAAAAAATTCACCACTCTCCAACATTTGGACAGATTTTTGATGGTTTTTGCTTTGTCCTATTAACGTGGTGGCCTGGAGTGAAACCCCCCCCCCTGTTTGTAAAGGAAAGGAGCCTTCCAAAGGACCATGCCATCCACTTCCAGTCAGAGTGTACCTCTAGACCCATGAGCCGTCAGTAAAGAAGAACATCATAGAACATCACTTGAACAAGGCCTGCAACTGAACCATCATCATCCACTGAGGCCCTGGTCATGGACCGCCCACTGGGCCAAACGGACATGGAGACCGGAAAAGATCACATGTTTCGCATCATTTTCGGCCTACCATAGATGGTGCTATAAACATGCTACCTTTTCGGAAAGGCACCATGGTCGTTGCTGGATGCAACCCGTGTTCAGACTTTGTTTGCCACAAACAACTGCCGCCAAAAAAGGCACTGCAAGCTGTTGGTACAGGACTGCCGGATTCTGAAGTCCAATGCTGCACCTTTGCTACTGGAGTCTTTGTCACTCAGTTCTTCTACTGAGCCCAAGCGAGAGAAGTGCATGGTGAAGGTGGGCGACGACCTACGTGCCTTGGACGAAACTTCCCTCCCACAAAGGCTCCAACTACCTTCTCAGGAGGTGGTTGAGGTGTTTTTCTTTAGGGGCACAGCTGGAGGCTGGCCAGGTGAGTGTTCTGCAAGTGGATTCAGCCTGGTATTGGGGCTTCTTGTGGAGTCTGAACGGGTGTCATCCTTCCTCTCAAGTGCAGTTCCCGCGCGGGTGCACCCCCCCGACGCTGCGCCAGAACGCCTTCGGGGCCAGAAAGCACACGTCGACTCGGCCAGAAAGCACGGAAGGAACGTGAATGACACGACCTGTTTGGCCAGAAATGGGTGTCCATCCGAACATCCGAGACCGATGCCAGGAAACGCGATGGACCTTGATGATTCCAGGGAATGGCATCCATTGGTTCTGAAGGGCTTGAGATGTGCATGATTTTGCTCAAGGGATTGGCATGGCCCATATTGCCATGTTCATCATCCAGATGCAACGGTCGAGTCGAATCAGACAGTCATGACCTGTGGCTTCCAGTTTCCCACACGGCATGGGAAAAAATCAAGGTATGTGACCAGCAACTTCGGATTTTGGTTGGCATGGTCAAACACTACTAACCTGGATGGTGCTGGTGAGAGATTTTGGCTGCTGGTGGTTCTCCCCGCATTTCGCCCTAAAACTATCTGCACCCGGGAAGATTCACATAGAACTTGAAAACCACGGTCGGGTTGGTATTCGGAACATCGTCTTCCAGTCTGGTCCATGCCGGTCGCCCGGTTCCATGTGGGTCACTTCCCGGGTGTAAAAGCCAACCACTCCTTACAAAACCTCTTGCTACGGTGGCTCCTTGGGCCTCCCCGTCTAGGAGACACGTCCGCTTTGTTTCGTGCCAGGGCAAGATCAGCTGGTGTTGCAGCTCTTACACTTCATGGAGATGGTTTGGCCGCACGGATTGGAAGTCAGTGGGGCGAAACATCACCATGACCAGTGGTGGGTGGCACCCAGCCAGAGAGGAGAAGAGCGGGATTGAATGTGGAGGCGTGCAAGCGATCACAATGGTCCGGTCCACTGGTCCAGGTCAATAAGTGACCTGAACTAGGACCCTGCAGGGGTGCAGGGGTACCTATAGGATAGTCTATAGGGTTCTTCAACCTCTGCTGGCAGGTCAAATGATCTCCTTTTGGGATGATCTTGGAGGTCAAAAGATGATAAAAGATGTGACAAACGTACCTCGATTGGTCGAACTGCTCTTTTTCATCTGCGGATTCCGCACGCGGTGCTGCTGTTGTCAATTGGCTCCTTCCTAGAGGTCGGGAATACTCAGGAACTCACCTCATGAAATACTGGAGTTGGTCACACATTTGGTTTCTCCCATTAATTACCTGTAACAGTCATGTATATAATATATCACATCATGTCACTATTTTAGAGATGATAAAAGGCCTGCAACCAGGCCCCATCATCCACGAGGTGTTCAGGCTGAGGAGACTGAACCCGGGTCAGGCTGGACCCCGGTAGGGTTGATTCCTTCAGTACGGGGCTGCGTTCGATCCACAGGAAAGGTTCCCAAAGTACATGTACCATCCTGAATCGGTTTCAAGTGGTTTCAGGAGTAAAAGCCAGATAGATGCATAATATGATAGATAGATTGGATTGGATTGGATTGGATTCGGTTCGATTCGATTCGATTAGATAGATTAGATTAGATTATAGATTAGATTAGATTAGATTAGATAGATAGATAGACAAAAAGGACCTATGGAGGAACATGACCACGGATGATCAGTTCACCCTCGTGCCGAGGGAAGAGCGCCTTCCCTCCGAAGAAAGTGAACTGTTGCGTTTCGTTCCTTATCGCAGCTTGGTGTGCGGTCTGTTGGAGTCTAGAGGCGTTTTCTGGAAACGACATCTGGAAAACTCAGGATAATTTGTCTGGAAAACTCAGAAAATCTGGAGTCTAGAGGCGGTTTCGGCGCTTTTTTGGGGGGAGGTTCATGTTCCTTGATGTGTAATTCCTGCTTTGAATGGGAGAGGATCGAGCAATATTGAGTAATAATCTTTTGGGAGTACAATGGGTACGTAGGATTTATAAATCTGTATGAATCTGTGCAGAGTGCAGAAGCACTAGATGGCTCCGCTCAGGCTCAGCTCGTGCAACAGTCCCCAGAGTCAGAGTCCATGTGGGTGTGGTTTTGAACAGACCCCGACCCCGCAACCAATGGTTTTGGTCTATATTCCTTCCAGGGGGGGTCGGTGTCCCTAGAAAGCATGTCAAACATCGGCTTTCGAGTGAATGATTCTCGACCAGTGAGGTGACTCACGGCCAGTGAGTGTGACTCAGGTGTGCTTGCGATGACTCCAGACGCTGGCTACATCAAATTTGTTCCTGGTGCAGTCTCCCTCTCTAAAGCGTTTGCCTCGAGCAACGGTGATTTGGCCGCGTGGCTTTCCACACATCAACCGCGGCAGATGACGAAAGAAAGGGCACCCTGGCGAATCCGATCAGCGCATCATCTACGCCCTGGGGAACCCGAGACTCACGTGGAACCTGCAAAAACCACGGTCGGGTTGGTATTCGGAACCTCGTTTTCCAGTTCTGGTCCATGCCGGTCGCCCTTCCATGTAGGTCTCAGAACCCCGGAGGTAATGAATTCAATGGTTCTTCCCAACCCATGGTGACGTCCGGCAAGCCTTTCCACAGGTGCTGAGTAACTTGTGTGGGAGCGCGGCGGCCTATTGCGTGGCCACTTACGTCCTGGGCATTGGAGATCGACATCTGGACAACCTGCAGATCACGCCTGAGGGACATTTCTTCCACATCGCACCTTTGATCGAAAGCAGGGATCGAAGTCAACCACCCTAATCCCTGGACGTTCCGACGTTCGGGGCAGATCCGACATCTTCGCAGCTGGATCTTGCACCCTCATCCCCTTTTCATTTGAAGGTTTGGATTCCTAGGGCAAAGGGATCTGAATCTGAAGGGTGAGGACTAAATCCAAATCTGTGGGAGATGTTCCAGCCACCCAGCGGAGGAGATGTGCTGACTGAGTTGAGATCTTGAAGGACCCTCCTTGGAGGTCTCCTACTCTGAGGGGGCAGGAGACCTAAATGCTTATATGCATACTTATCCCAGACGCTTTATCTAATATATATATATATTTACTATTATTTTCCTATTGTATGTAAGATTATAGAAGTTATATATGTATTATATTTGGGTTTATTCTTCCACATGAATTGAGTGGCCTTCGCGCTTCTTTTCCCTTGGCTGTTACAGTCCCTTCTTCCCGCCGATCGGTGCAGGTGGTTCGGCGAAAAGCGGTCTCCACGCCGGGTACCGTTCTCGAAGTATGAGTTGACAAACACAGGACCAGGACCATGACTTCATTACCCCTGGCTCCTTTTTTTTGGTATGTCCTTTGTGGAGAAACGGCGTTCTTTTCCGGGTCTGGGATAGATGTTTTCCAGGTTCCTGGACCGCAAGATGTTCAGATGTTCACTCATGACAGGAGGCCGGCGCCAGTGCACGTTTTTTTTGTTCCCCTAAGGATCCAAGTACCCTCTGAGAAGGTGTTTGGGGTGGGTTTGGAGGGTCCAAGTACCTTTTGAGGAGGTACTTGGATCCCTAGGGCATGTTTTTGCTGTCGATTCACAACAGCACGTCTGCACGTGCACTGTCAAAGGCCGAAGGAGCAAGAGTCTGTTTAATTGAGATGGTCCTGGTGCGGTCGAAGATGTTTGGCATTTGGTATCTTAAGGTTATATAGGCCCGCTGTCAAAAAGGGGAAACATAGGGCAGTATCGGCCCTGAGTGTTCGTGCAGTGAAGATCTGCAGAGAGCATCGCAACAACGTTAACAGTCATCAACAGTCTAGTGCCAGATCCACTCTGGTTGCCTTTGCCTTTTTGACTCCTTGTGTAGTAATCCTTTTCAAGACTTGCTTTTCGATCAAGTTTTATAGTTTTGCACGTGCTTTTTGTTTGCGCATTCTTTCATCGATGTTGACTCCTTTTTTCGCGTTTGTCTCATTCAATCTCCCTCTCCCAGCGCTAAAAAAATCCCCATCTGGTTGTCATGGGCTTAGTGTTTCGCCTCACGAGGTGAAGATCCACCGCACCAAATGGGCGCCGTTTGCGCGGCCGTTCGGGGCTGACCGCCGGTGCCTGAGGACTTTGGCTTCATCTTCGGCGAGGACCCCAAGCCCTTCGCGCCGCGGCTCCGCTTGCCGGAGCAGATTGCAACGGTGCTCATGCAGGAGATGGACGAGTCCGGAAATCTCTTAGAGCCTTTGGCGCAGGCTGCCTGTGCGAGGCGTGGGTCTTTTACTTCCTGGATGAGCTCTGCAGAGCTGAGGTGTGAGGAATGCCTGGAGCTGAACCATTCCCAAAACTTGTCAATTACCTGGACCCCGAAGGGGTGGGCCCGGGGTGGTTCATGGACACCCTTTCCGTGGTGCTGGAATCCTTCCGAGCCACGAAAACCAGGAGGACGGATCAACGGACACAGACAAACACGACAGTCGGGTGGGGCCCTCCAAACTGGTGTTCGTAGCCGCTACTAGCCATGATTTATGTAAAGTGTTCTCTTGAACAAGTGGTCTTGTCAGCAGAACACCCCAACCACACTACCTTGCCCAACCCTCCTTGAGACTCGCGGAAGACTCTCCTCCAAAGTCTCCGGCCCAAGGACAAGTGCTTCCGCTTGGCTGCGCGAGCCTACATCGCGCTGCGCCGCTCGATGTCGCTCTGGGTGGCATTGCTGCGCATCATTGGTCAGGCGAAGAAACGTGGTGAGGATGGAAGGTATACCCAGACACTCCATGTATGGAATATGCCTACATTGGCCCCAAAACCACCCCAACTGATTGGCATATATATGGCAGTCCCATGGAGTCTATGGGTATATATAATGAAGGAACACATTCCATCATTTTTGAGGGGGATGGCATGCCCGGACACTCCGTTCACAACCCTTGGTACTTCAAAACAGGGATTGCTTCGACCCCAGACGTCCGACCCCTCCAGTTCGGGCCCAGGGTCGCGTTTGGGTGCTTTTTCTGAGATCATGCCATCCCGCATTCTGCGTGATGTTGGGTGCGGGGCTGTGTCGAGGCCGGCGGCGCGGGCTGCAGCGGTGCGAAGCAAAACGCAGCGGTCTTGGTGGTCATGGATCGCTTACGAGCAGACTTGGACTGGGCCTGTGAGGAAGAGAAAGCAGCGACCGAGTTCCTGTTGGTGTTGACGGAAAGCGCCTGGTTTCATGTCAGAGGCCGTTGGTTTCATGAATTTCGATGCCTGGATTCCAAACAACATGCAAGGACACTCCAAGGGGTGTCTATTTATAGCCCCTTAGCCGTTAAGGGGTGTCCATTAACCACCCCTTGAGGGTCCGCTCAAGCTCCAACTCGGATCATTGCCGGTGATGGTTCTTCGCAGTCGCAGTCGCCATTGCGAAATCCAATCACGTTGGTATATAGAGGCCTCGGTGATCCTCTGTGAATATCTTGAACATCTATCCCAGACGCCCCATAAAACTGGCATATGTACATACCTGGAGCCAGGAACATCTCCCAAAATCTAGTCGTTTTAGATGTTTTGATCGACCATCAAAAAACACAATCCAAGACCTATATGTGCCGGTGTCACAAAGGGCACTCCACGGATTTCAAAGTGTCTTGAATAACAACACCAAAGTTGCTCCATAAAGTTGAGCTTTTGCGTCGTTTTGTTGATCGTTTGCGTTGTATTTTTTGTTGTTGTTTCAGGTGGTTCACGCAACGGCGTTGTGTTTCTAGTCGTTTGTGTTGTGTTTCTAGTCGTTTGAATCGTGTTTATAAATGTTGTGTTGTGTTTTTAAGCGTTTGGGTGTCTCCAGCTCGTTTCCGGCAAGGTTTCATGCGAAAGCAGTCCTTGACTTTTTTGTTAGCCAAACACCCAAAAACAGAACACCAATGCCATGTGGCGTCTCAAAACTGATTGGCACTCAAAAAACGATGATCGTTTGGGGTTCCAGGTATACATTTGAGTGTTTGTTTGTTTTCAGGGGTCAATTCAATTCATGCAGTGTTTCTGCATTGATCAATCAAGGCAGCCGTGCTCCAAAAGCAAGTTGTTTTTCGGACTTTTGAATGTCTCCGGGCGGCAAAACCTGATTCTCGTTTCTTCATCTCTTTCGGGCACCGCGCCGAATGACTTCGCTTAGGCACTGAAGCCTTGTACCCCGTTCTGACTGACAAAGTGCACCAGCTTGGCCTTTTCTGGAAGTAACGTGTGCAACGCATGCGTGGGATGGCACCGTGTGTGTTGCCCAGCGGCGTGCACAGCAGAACTCCCAGAGTGCTGGCGAACTCGGCGGAGCAAAAAGCTCAGGAAAACCACGGCAGAGTGCTGGCGATTGGTCATCAATAGTGAGGAAGTCCCAAAGAATCAAGGTTCACCATCTTCTCCAGAGAGTGAAAAGGGCCGAACTTCAATCTATTTATACCACTTAGTGGTCCATTTATACCACTTAGTGGTCCATTGTGACTGCCAGGTGGGGTAGTTCATGGAAG
Organism: Durusdinium trenchii; assembly: GCA_963970005.1. Lineage (NCBI taxonomy): Eukaryota > Dinophyceae > Suessiales > Symbiodiniaceae > Durusdinium > Durusdinium trenchii. The sequence goes on along the minus strand of CAXAMN010028250.1, from coordinate 490,312 downwards.
TTCGTTGGTGGGCCTGGGCGCTCGGTCGGCGCTCGGTGGCCGCTGGCCCTGGGCCGGTGCACCCAAGGCTTAGCTTCCGCGATTCTGAAGCACGCCGATGCCTCTAAAAGCCGCTTGGCCGAGTTCAGTGATGAGTGAGGTAGACCTGGAACTCAGTCCTGACCCCTGCTTTGATAGGAAGTTTGGCAATATTTTGGGTGGTTGGTGGTCCAAAATAGAGGTCAAACTCAGGTTCTAGGGATACGATGGCCCTGCACATCTTCGATCGGTGATCATTTGTTGCAGGGATACAACCCTAAGGATCCAGTCGTCCGGAGCCTCCTATAACAAGGGGTCGAAGCCCTGCCGTCCCCGAAACCAACCCTTGTTTGGGTGGCAGGGGTGCGGATCCTTAGAGAAGGTCAAAAACCCTTGATCCCTGTTTGGTATGAGTTCACAGTCCAAACCCACAGGCCATGCTATCCACGGACAGGTGTTTCTCTCCCAGACAGGTCGTGTGTGGGCTAATCATACCCCAGACACTCCATGGGACTGCCATGTTTGCCACTCAGTTGGGGTGGTTTGGGCAGTCAATGTATAGACATTACAATTACAATATATATATATTATACCAAGTACTCGTACTATATAGTTAGCTACCATCGTCCTCACTGCCAAACCCCACTCGTCCTCACACCGCCGCGAGGAAGCAGCTACAAGAAGGCGGACGACACCGTACGGCTGGTGAACGAGAAGCTTCTGCGTCCTTGGCCCTGGTCCGGTCGTCCTGTTCGGCGCCACCGTTGAGAGACCGTTAGGCCAAAGGTACTCGGACTCATAGACCTGGTAAAAGTCCTGTGATGTGTTATGATCAGTAGGTCCTGGTGTTCATCAGCCGTTGATATCCGTTGATATTGTCAGCGAAGAATGACGGTTCCATGAACAGGAACTTAGAACAACCACTGCCCAGGGGTCGGCTGACAGTCGAGTGATTGCCGCGGAATTGCTTGGGTGGCACTGTCATCGCTTGGGCGGTCTATTCGACAGAAACTGAGCAGAAAGCCAGGGATGCGGGGTTGTTCCCACTGATTCGCATATAGGAACCTAAAAACATTTTTTCCCCAAAGAAACACTGCTGGAAGAGAATGTCTCTTCGGTGCAGAGACACGCATTTTTCCACCAAAGAAACATCGCCCAGGCTGGAAAGAAGAAGCCGAAATCCTTCAACAGGAGGCCTGTTCTTCAAGCCTCAAAAAACAACGATTTGGGCAGGAAATGTTGCAGTGATGCAGTGGAGTTTGCTCCGTGTCCTCAGGTAGAAACCAGGTAAGTCGGACTGGGGGTCGTACTTTGCTTGGTTTTCGTCATTTGTTTGTCTTTCTTTTGACTTGGTTTTGCCTATGTTGGTATGCCTGGGAGGGTATAGATGATTCGGGATAAGGGATGTGTTTTTATCTCGGTCAAGCGAAGAGAGAGATGCCCAGGCCCAGAAAGGACCATCCCCAGACCATGTCATACTATCAAGATCCATCAAGACGCATGGTGGCTGAAGAACAGGTCGACTATCACAGGTCGAAGAATGAACGGCCGCCCCCTCTTTTTTCAAAGGAAGCCGGAGAACAGCAAAAATACGCAGAGTCCACGGCTCCAGGTTTTTCACAAAAAGACCCGAGCCGTAGTACTAAGAGCTTGAGGTGTTGATCATGCGACAGTCGGCGCTGGGCACCAATCGAGCGGAAAACATCGGATGAAGGGGCGATTGAACAAGCAATCGAAGACCCCCCCGCTCTCCCAGCCCAAGCGCTTAGACCCTTGGTCCAACATCCCTCAATGGTGTTCCTGCATCAGAGTTGGGCTTTCGGTAGGGACCCTTGGTAGGAAGAATGAGGCACCGAGAAGTCGACCATGCCAATGAACATGCAACAAAAGCGACATGGGAGTGAAGAGTGAACGATTCTAAAGGAAAGTCATCTTCCGGAGTCCATTGTCTTTGGCCATTTCCTTCGCAGGCGCGGGAAGATGAGCTCGCACGACAGGTGCAGGGTTTGAGACCGGATGCCGGGAGACATACCTGCCCGATGAATGGACCCCAAAAGCCACTGGGCAGGATATATCAGAACAGTCTTAACAGGAGACCCCACGCCCACTCCGCAAGACATTCAAATTGGAAAAGAACACACTACCCCTAGGGATCCAGTCGTACCTTCTCAGAAGGCACGACTGGACCCTCCTGGCACCCACCCCAGTCCCACCGAGGGTACAGGTCTTCAGGCCATGGTCCTCTTCGCACCCACACGGTCGTTCGTTTTGGAGCCGAGAGGAGACCCGAGTCGACGAGTCGAACCGGAGCCTCACTCCGTTCCACCGAGCCGTCCCGGAACCGTTCGGTGGAACGTGGAACGGTTGGGAAAGTGACTGTCTGCTGACATGTTGGGATCATTCCGGGTGGTTTTAAGAATTTTTAAGATGTCTTAAGTCTTAAGGGTCAATGCAGGTAAATATATGTAAATATTCCATAACACATGGATTGTTGGGGATTGAGATGTTTCAGTGCGGTGCCATGAAGCAGCGATGCACGCTCTGACAGTGAAGAGTCGTCTTCGTCGTGCCACAAAGTGAAGATGATGCGACTGGATTCGGTCTTCAAGACCCTCACTTTCTGGTGAAAGAACCTCAAAAGTCATCATGTTGATTTGTGACTCCCTTCAACCCAGATGATTCCCAGAAAAGATGTTGCACTCTCGAAGCCTTAATATGTATTAATGATGCATTTTACCGTACGTTATTACTCTGAAAACTGACCTTTGATCATTCAACCCCACCCCCCAAAAAAGAAACCATGAGCACTTCCAAAAGGGTGCTGATGGATAGGGAGGAAGGATAGGGCACCTCCCCTCATCCACATCCACTCACTGACTTAGGGTCTAAAACCAACCCGTTTGGGTGTTCCAAACGTTTGTTCTTTATATCCCCTAGGGATCCAAGTACCTTCTCAGAAGGTGTTTGGGGTGGGTTTGGAGGGTCCAAGTGCCTTCTGAGAAGGTACTTGGATCCCTAGGGATCGTTGTTTTTTCTCCGCTACTGGAGCAGGTTTGCCATGCGATTGACTGCTTCGACTGCTACGGGCACCATACAAGGTCCAGACGTTCTTTTCCTCCGAACGCAAGAACACCCCAACTTCGTCCCCCCATCGTCCCGGACCTCCACGGCCCTGAACTGACGGCCGAGCTGCTTCCACGGGCACCAACGAGGCCAGTCGCCGAGCCGGCGCCGCGGTGGAGGCTGGACGGGAAGAGTGGTGGTGACGGGTGGCGGTGACGGGGGTGACGAATTCTCCGAGCCAGTGACCTCTTTTGGAGTCCAATGGACCGAACTTACGGGCTCCTAACCAGTGAAAATCCAGGACCTTCCGACTGAACTGAAACGATTTGTGGGTGATGCCTGATATAATACCCTAATGTAGTCCCTTGATTTATAAACCCCCCCCTCAACAACCAAGGCCTCCAAAATAATGTATAAGAAAATCAATCAATTGATAATTAAATAAGGAATCCTTAGCTAGCTACCTCTGGAGCTACTCTGGCAATACTAAAATAAAAGGAATCAAGAAACCTAACTTTGAAGACATCTGGAATATTAATTACAATAAAAGGGAATGAATCAATGGAAATAGAACTAACAATTCAAATGTCAATGGAAATCTGAATCCAAAGACCTGCAATTTCAATGGTAAGTAAAGCAAATCAAAAGGCAAAGAAAAGGAATAAAGATTTAAAGCCTCAAATCTCTAGACATTATTCTAGGAGCCCCCCCGTAAATAATGTCAGAAAGCTGCTTGCTGGACTACCCCCTTTGCTTGAATCCTTTGTTTTTCAATACTTTTGAATAAGGGATTTTATAAAGAAAGTGCGCACTGACTTTTGGAAACTTTTGGAAAGCTTCAAAACTAAAGAGATTAGGAAAAGTTAATAAGGAAGAATAGAGGGTGATTAAAGCAAATCAAAACGCAAAGAAAAAGGAATAAAGATTTAAAGCCGCAAATCTCTAGACATTATTCTAG
>CAXAMN010028250.1:472879-486263 GCA_963970005.1 Durusdinium trenchii | reverse complement strand
CCCCCTCTATATAATGTCAGAAAAGAAAGTGCGCGCTGACTTTTGGAAACTGTTGGAAAGCTTCAAAACTAAAGAGCTTAGGAAAAGTAAATAAGGAATAGAGGGTGAGTAAAGCAAATCAAAAGGCAAAGAAAAGGAATAAAGATTTAAAGCCTCAAATCTCTAGACATTATTCTAGGGCCCCCCCTAAATAATGTCAGAAAGCTGCTTGCTGGACTACCCCCTTTGCTTGAATGATTTTTTTTGTTTTTCAATACTTTTGAATAAGGGATTTTATAAAGAAAGTGCGCACTGACTTTTGGAAACTTTTAAGAGCTTAGGAAAAGTTAATAAGGAATAGAGGGTGAGCAAAGCAAATCCAAAGGGAAAAGTAAACTATAACAATAAAAATATTCCACTACAACTACCCCTCCCCCAAAAAAAATACATTATTCTAGGGGCCTTTATAAATCAGTGCAGGGAAAAAAACATACATTATTCTAGGGGGGTTTGTAAATCTGAGGGCCACATTACAGGTCAATGACCTCATTTCACTGGACGTGGTCGTACAAAAACACCTAAGGATGTAAAGGACCAGGTTTGGACCTGCATGGGTCTTTCGACTTGTAGGGTCCGTATGTATATACCAAACATGACCAAAACGAGACCCCAGACACTCCATGGGACTGCTATATGCCGACCCATTGACCCCCCCTGGCACCACCCCTGGCCGGAAGTCTCGGCAGTCCTATGGCAGTCCCATGGGTCGTGTCTGGGGACTATATTCTTCGGTGTCCAGTGCACAGTTGGACCTTCCAACTGGGAAGACCAGACCTTCCGCCCCCCGAGGGCTCAAGACCGAAGTGCCACCACATGTGGCCTCTCAAGATCACAACACCTGGCCGCTGGCGTTGGTTGCCAGAGATGACCCACGGGACTTGGCAGATTGGCCAAACAGTTGGGAGCTGAGAAGGGAATACCCTCCCTCCAACAATCATGGAAGCTGACCAGGACCCCCTTGTAGAGGAAAATGGTCTTCCAGGGGCCTATGTTCCATGTTAGTTCCAGGGGGTGTATCATGGAGCACTTCACACCCTGGAATCCGTCATGGATGTACACTTCAAATCCGGGTCCTCCGAACTCTTGGCCCTGCCATCGACTTCCATCAGGATGACTTAGTGCCCTAAGGAAGGATCCGCTCGTCCAGACCCTCCACGGTGGTCGGGGTCGAACCCTCTAGTTCACAAGGGTTTGTAGGTGTTTTGTGCCCTCAACACCCTTGTTTTTGAGGGTGCAGATCCGGTGGAAGCGTAATTCATATGATGTTCAGATACCCTCCGGCAAACTCACATGGAACCTGAGAATTGACCGGTGGTTTCGATCTGTCTGGTCCGAACAGCAGGGGAGTACCCGCAGGCCGTTTTCACCCACACACTCCATGGGACTACCATGCCCACATTGATCCCCCTGGCACCACCCCTGGCCTTTTCTCAGCAGTCCGATTGTCGTCCCGACATGTCGTGTTTGGGACAAGAAGGGCGGACATGTTTAACCGCTGGAGGGTCCTAGCACTGTCACCAGCGCCGGTCCAACGTACCCGAGTTCGTTGGTGGGACATGACCCCCATCAAATAAAAAATAAACAACAACAACAACAACAACAACGACAACAACAACAACAACAACAACAACAACACGCTCATTGACACTCATAAGGGGTTTTTGGGTCGAACCCATCCCTAGCTTTTGAGGGACCAACGGGTGTTAGGAGTCCAAATTGAGACTCCAGGTATATCAAAGTATGCTGATTTGAACACCATGGACCATCCACTATTATTATAGTAATAGGGACCCTTAAGGATTTTCTCAGGTTCGGTACGACTCTTCCAAACCGAAATGCACGAACACATCACCGAAAGAAGGTAATGTGGATCCAGTACCACAGATTTGGGGCGGATTCTTGGAGCGGGTTCACCACAGGGGTGTCTAGACCACCCTACTTCGCCTCCGCCCCCGAAACACTCGCTTCAGCCAGGGGTGGGGTGGGGTGGCCGAGATGGCACGGTCCGTCCGGTCGCCGTCCTCGGACGGGGTGAGGCCGCCGAGCTGGCTCGACACCGTCAGGCACCGGGGACCGGCCGGGGCACCGGTGGTGTCGGACGCCTGACTGTCCCTAGGGATCCAGTCGTACCTTCTCAGAAGGCACTTGGGCCCTCCAAACCCACCCCAAACACCTTCTGAGAAGGTACTTGGATCCCTAGGGGAACATGTTGGACCCAAAACGGACTCATTCTGGGGAGGATCGACCATTTGAGTAAGGTCAACTCAGAACACCGTCAATGGTGAGAGAGAGAACAAGAGGACGGGGCTCTTGAAACACCATCCTTCGCCCTGTCCATAGTACGGGCTGAGCTCCGAAGCCCGCTCCAAACAAAAGCAACTTTCATTTATTGATCAATTAAGAGTGCATAAAAGTAACATCTCTAAACATCTGCAACAATTCTGTAACCCTCTTGAAAGTAATATCTTCAAAGTAATTACGGGGGTCACAGATATTATATTGGGTCGGGCAAATCACTCTGATTTGTTCTGCCATGCAGCGTTCTTTTTTTCGTCCCGCTCAGAACGGCGTTGGCAGGACTTGGAAAGGCAGCGCATGCAGGCGATACAGTGCCTCGATGGCAGGAGAGAGAGAAGCGATGGAGAGATGTGTTGTGTGTTGACTGAGCAGCATGGTACCTGGATCCCAGCGAAAGAGGACAGACTGACAGAGGACCACCACTTGGAGTTGACTCAGTTTAAGCGTGACTTGTTGATTTGCGTGAGGGCCTTTGGTGGGGGTGGTTCCGATTAGTGAAGGGGGGAGCGTGCAAGCGTGGAGGCGGAGGCTACAGCCAAGGATGGGGAGTTGTTGAGACACATCCACGTCCTCAGGACATGCCAGAAATCCCAAGCCCTCTCATATAATAATGGTGTTTTTCATGTTGAAACTTTGATGAATTAATGGCACCTCATTCAGCTTCTGGATGCCTGTCGGGTGATGGCGGGAAAGACCCCTACCCAGAAAGAAACAGACGTGCGTTTTTCAGGTTTTCCAGGTCATGTTCTTAGTTCCGTTCATTTTGTTTGGACTTGGTCTCCCAAAAGCTTCTGGGATACATGCTCAATTGCAACCACATTCCCCTCTTATAGATCTTCAAACTATATGGAACATGTGTGCTCTTTTTTTGGGGGGGGGGCTGGTCTTTATGTGAAATGGCGGAGGGCTAAGGTACTGGTATATATAACTCAATAGAATCCTCACCCCAAAAGTCTTAAAACCCTGGGGTGGTTCATCTCCAATGTGTTCTCCATTCACCCTGCCAGAGGTGGGGGCGCCACTTGGTGCAGCCCATGCCGTTCCGGACCCCAGAGGGAAGTTGATGACCAGCATGCACTCCCTCCCTGAAGCTTGGGGTGCATGTGATGACTAGTCTTTGTGTTAGTCTTTGTTGTGCCGTTCCAGGTCAATGACCTCATTGCTCCTAGACGTGGTCGTACACAAGTCACTGTACTTGATGTTAAAGACCCAGGTTTTACTGGGTTAAAGGATTGATGCTTTGGCTCCGGGAAACGAAGCAGTAAGATGGTACCAACAAGTTGAATAACAGAGTGCCCTTTGAAGCTAAGATGGTGACCTTCAATATTGCTGCTTCTGTTGATGTTGGAATGGCGACGAAACCTGGCCGAAAGTGTGGCCAAAATGCCTCCGTTCCAAAGGGGTCAACAAAGAAAGTCCAGGAGCCGGACTCCTCACTGAGTGGATGTTGTTTCTTCGGGCACTGGAACCGGCACCCACCTGCCCTCCCCTCCCCGCCATAGCCACTCCCACACCCTGCTGCGCGGAGCCGGGAGACCGGCGAAGCATCGTGAGAAAGCGGGGAAAACACCATGCACATCCATACACCAGATGCTTGGTCCAGGACGCTACGAACGGGGCTCTGGCCTTATACTGACTACTAGGAGCAAGGTAGGATAGGAGTATGGACCCCTTTGATCGGGGGCTGCCTGTGATCGGGGCAAGGTGTTGGTTTCATCCGCAGGGCACGGCCATGCACTGCCCCTGCGCCCATGGATCTGATCGGATCCAGGGGGACGTCCCCACCCCGCCCCACATGCTCAGGGTTTGGGTCCCTAGGGATCCAAGTACCTTCTGAGCAGGTGATTGGACCCTCCAAACCTACATAGCGGTGTCTCCAATCACCTGTTGAGAAGGTACTTGGATCCCTAGCGGGTGATGAGTGCATGTGTTCCGAGGTCGCCCCCCTCCGAGGAGCTGTGGGGAGCCTCAGAGTTGTGAGGAGCTTCAGGACCACCAAAGCGCCTGATGTTCGATGGGCATTGGAACGACCTCCGAACCCGGCCCGGAGCGGTCCGGTCCGAGGTCATGGGTTGGGTGTTGCAGATCAGGTGGCAGAAGAATGCCAGATCTTGGGGTGGTCCATCTCCAAGTTCCTGAGTTCCTGAGTTCCTGGGACATATAATTACCTAGCGCTTCCTTTTTGGGTGTCCTGTCTGGCGACCTTTTTCAGCAAGGTAACCCCGAACGGAAGCAGCTCGTAGACGATGCAATTTTGCATGGTTTTACTTTCCCTACACCTCCAAGTACCTCCTCAGAAGGTGTTTCGACGGTTTAGACCCTCCTGGCACCCACCCCAGTCCCACCGAACCTCAGAAGGCACGACTGGAGGCCAAACGGGTTTGTTTTCCAAGTCATGCACCAGGACAGCAACTCCAAGTGATGCAGGAATCGCTCGTTGGTCGATGGCGGACCGACGGACCCCTACCTGGTGGACCACGGTGACCTTGGTGGAAGCTCTTCCGAGATCGAACTTCACTCACCTTAGGGCTCCTGGCCTACCGGCTCCTGGCCGGTGGGTTAGCATGGTTCGGGGGGTTGAACTAATGTCCACCTCCTATGAATAAACCCCCCCATGATTCACGGGCCAGCATTAGTATTAATAAACCCCCCATTAAGATTTAGTATTATTCACGGGCCATTTAGTATTAGGAGGTCAACCTGCAGGAGGTGGGACAGGAGCCTTAGACCGTAGAGCTCGACTCAAACCCGACCAGGTCAAAACAAAAATAACGGAACTCTCTTACCCTAGGGATCCAGTCGTACCTTCTCAGAAGGCACTTGGACCCTCCTGGCACCCACCCCAAACACCTTCTGAGAAGGTACGACTGGATCACTTAACAAACTCAGCTTTCGTCGTGGCGAACGGAGGTGACGGGCGTCGAATGCAGCATAATGCCGCATCTCATTTCATCGACTGAAGTTGCCCTCAATTGGTGTGCTTAGTCTTAAGTCGTCTCAATTGGTCTGCTTTTGGGAGCCTATCGATATAGGTACCCCGCATGACGGGTCCTGTAGACCCAGGCCAATCGGGCGCGTCTGGCCGCGCTTCTCAGGAACGTGCCCTCCTCCGATGGGGTGCCCCCTTTATCCGGTCGACGCGGGATGTTGCAGCTTTGGGAGTGGGAAGATGTATAGGTTGGAGGTGGGGGGAGCAGGAGCAGCATGGTGGAGGGCAGCGCGGTTTGAAAGTAGCCAGGAGTCACATGGAGGGCCTGGATGGTATGGCTCGTCCCATGCAGGATCCAGTGAGTGGATGTGACCGGGGCATGCGGACGACCTCCATGGATACTGCATCCCGACATGGAACTGCAGGAGTGTTTTGTGATTTTTGGGGGTAAAGGCCATGGCTTGGAAGAAGGTTCGAAGCCCCACACTGCTTAGTGCCAGCAGAGGTTGAAGAACCCTAGTTCGACTATCCTATAGGTACCCCTGCAGGGTCCTAGTTCAGGTCACTTAACCTCTGTTGGTGACGTCCAGAACCTGTTTCTGTGACGTCCAGCGTAGCTCGAGGGTCTGACGCCGCATGGGCTGCCCCGGGCCGTGCCCGCACGGGGTTCACTCGTGACCTGCAGCTGACTGGACCAAGCCGGTGGTGTTCCGTGCCGCCGGGTGTTCCGCTTCGTTACTTGCTGCGTGGACTGGAAGTGGAGCGGAGCTGGCAGGTTTCACTTGGGGATTGTGGATTGTGGATCCGGGATTGAGGGAGGTTCATTGGTGTACGATGAAGAGAGAGCGCGAGCTGCCAGTGATCAGAATAGGCCGGGATCTCTTGATTTGCACTGGGAAAAGACCCACATGGAACCTGAAAGTTGACCAAGACTATATATTCCTCTACAACTCAGCGGTTTTCCGGTTCCTTTTTAATCTTCCAGGATGTATATCCTCACGTTGTCGCCAATTCTGAATGCCTGCTAAGCTTCTTGGAGATGTGTTTCAGCCCAGGCCTTGGCACAGTTGCACCAGAGTATGCGCCGCTACTCTCTCGGATGCTAAGGCCAACGATGTTTAGAAGACTGTGGATATTGATGGCACTATGTGCTGCTACAGATGTGCAGGCAGGGCACAAAGGGAGGGCACTAAAGGACAGACTTTGCCCCAAGTAGATGATTCGATATGATTCGTGCTAAGGCTGCTATAAGGTATGATCCAATCCTATCCAGCTACATCACCTACGAGCTGACAGTGGTTCACGAAGAAAAGCGATTTTGATGATGTTGAATGACACAAAAAATGGAAGTTGATTCATGTTGATTCGGATTTGAGATGTCAAACATGGCGCATTTTGCTGCCCCGCCATGTCCCCCCCCCCCCTGAGCAGTTGGAGATCCTCCCCTGAGGTGGTGGACATGTTCCGCGCGGCGAAGAATCCTGTGAGCTCAGGTCGGATCATGGACCGGGCTCAGGACATACCAGCTTCTTCAGGACATGACCGTGGTAGAGGGTTCCCAAGTGACCTTTTAAGGCTCAAGTAGACCGCAAAAGGTCACTAACTAGGTGCATGTGAAATCACGGCATGGCTTGGTGGAGTAGAGAAGCATTTATGTTTTAGTCTTAAAATGTCTTAAAGTGCCATTTCGTCCGCTTCCTTGCGGAATAGCAAGTTGCTGTGACCCTCTGGTTTTTGAGTCGACGCAACCGTCCAACTATGGAGGTCAAGACGTACAGCTGCTGTTTGTTGTTTCGACCAGCCGCGATGTGGGCGATGTGCGACCAGTGCGATGGCAGGCAAGGAAACCAGAAATATGACCAACAACAATTTAGCTGAGCCTTGTCTGCGCTATGTTCCGTTTGCAATGTTTTTTCTTTTGTCTCCACGTCACGTGTCTCCAGTGGTTGGAAAAGATTTCAAATATGTTGTTGACCTTCCAGAACAGCCAGTCTTCCAACTGGGACTCACAATCAAGTGGGATGTCCAGTCAGGGCTTGACTCGTGATTCTAGAACCAGATCTGGAGGGATAAAGACGAAGTGCCTTGATTCCCCTGCTGGTATTGCTTGCTGATTTTTTCCCTATGGGATTATGGGTCAGTCCCCATTCCTGGAAGCCTTTTTCCAGGTTCGACAGCAAACCGTTTTGAGGTGAAAGAAAGCACACGAGTCACCTGAGAAGCCGGACCTGGGGCGCCCCACCTGCCCAGAAAACTCGTTTCGGACAGCAATCATCGATGTCAACCTGGATGGGGTTGTTTGGTTGGTACACGACTTGACGAACAAAACGGCGCATCCTTCCACTGTTCCACGTCCGTCTTCTCGCATCTCGGTCGCCTCTGCACCGCGAAAGACACCCCCTGCGGAGTCGCTGCAACTGGGGCGTCCCTCAAAGAACTGAACACCTCGCACAGTTCCGGTCTCCCTTCTGTTCCTGGTCCCTTTGGTTCCTGGTCCCCTCAGGATATTCAAGGCGTTCTGCGCTACTTGCATCAGGACCGGATTCGCCCCCGGTCGGTCGTTTCCGCATCGCTGCTGCGGATGCCACGGGCCGTCGCTACGCTGCTCGATGTCTCTAGCCGGGAGAACCGCCGAGACGGCGGTTGGAGGCGTGAAGACGATGGAGCAAAATGCTTGGTTTTGCCTTCCTGCACACCTCCAAGCTTCACATTGGAGCAAAATGGAGCTTGGACCAGAACCTTGGAAAGACGATGTCAAAAGCACAAGCTAATCTGGTGATGGTTTCCAGGTTCCATGCGAATCTGCTGCAGCGTGATGATGTTCGGATTCGGATGTGTTTGTTTTTTCATATTGTTGAACTGGGTGAATCCCCTGGCACGGGTTATAGTGGGAGTCCAACATGCTTTTCATGTTGGTCGACTTGCTGTCCGGATCGGCGACCAGTCGCCCTGCTGGGGAGTTCCGCCTTTCTCCAGGAGATTGTCGTGGAGCATGCTCAAGGTGATCCTCAGCGCACTGAAAGGACTCCGTTGAAACGAAACCCATCGACGCGACCCGTAGACGGGAGTGACGTCTTTGGAGAGAAAAGGCCAGGAGTGATGGCAGTGGGGTCAATGTAGGCAGACAAGCCCGAGGGATCCGTTTTCGTACCGAACCTGAGCTTCGGTGACGGGGATGGTGCGGAAGCGCCCGGATGTCCGCGACAGCAACAAAAATCTGGTGGTTTTCATGAGAATCCACATACCTTCTGAGGTGATTGGACACTACACTCCCTGGAAGTAACATGGTTACGTGGAGCATGGCCCCGTAAGGAAGACCCATGAAATCCACTAGAAACAGGTGGTTGTCCACTTCCATCTTAATTCCAGGGCGAGTATATGGTCCAAGTGCCTTCTCAGAAGGGATCTTTTTGGGAGGGTGTTTCGTATCTTTGCGCATGTGCTGGGTTCTGTGATCGGGTCAAGTTCTGTACCGGGAAGGGGATCAGCAGGAGGTTCAATACAACTTGACTCGAGAGCAGGGTGATCCTTGGCACGTTCCCTAGACCTCCAAGTACCTTCTGAAGGTGTTTGGGGTGGGTTTGGAGGGTCTAAACACCTTCTGAGGAGGTACTTTGAGGTGTAGGGATTGATACACGCTGCTGATGGACCGTTTGCGTCACTTGGACTCAGAATGGCAATGGTGGAGAGAGGCCGCACACCAAGGAACCAGCAACATGAATGTGGACGATCGTGCAAGCTTCTTGCCAATCCATGAATTCAGGGGGTGTTATCATGACAAAGAATCATTGATTTCTTTGGATGATCCATGATGATCCTATCCTCCAAGTGTGTGCCAGTCGCCCGTGAGTACCCTGGGGCATGCCGTGTGAGTACCCTGCCTGGCCTTCGCTTTTGGTATCACCGGGTGCTTTGTAGTCATTCCTTCCCGTCGTCGTTCTGCGCAGGAAGTATGGCATTGACTCCATCGCGTAGCTCAGCAGTTACGGTGATTTGAAGGTGACTGTGTGTGAAGGTTGCAATCCCAGCATCCCATGACATGATTGGGATCGATGAGGGGTGGACATAGTGGATATGGCTGAATATATTTATAAACGTTCACAGCTCTTGGTACCTCAAAACCCTAGGAATTTGAGACCCCAGACCCCTCCATATGAGGGTCCGACCTCTCCATATGAGGGTCCAGGGTCGCGTCTGGGAATAGAGTCTTTCCCACTCAGGTTTCAAGATGGTCGGAGTGTGAGCACTCGCTCTCGTCGTGTTGGAGCCCATTTTCTTCGAGATGAGGATCAACAAACTTGTACTCCCGGAGTCATCCTGCTTTAAAGTTACATGGCAAGGCACCACGACATATATATAACCAGGGAACCCTGTTTGGGGTGTGTCTAATTACAGCTCCGACCAGAGGTGATTCGGGGTATCCAACAAAAACCACCCCAAATGGCGGGGGCCTGGTATTTGGTCTGCGGATTTCATGACCATCCGATCGTGCAGACCCCTTCCACGACTCGTCGTCCATGACGTGTCGTCGCCATCCTCGCCCGTGTCAGATGAGGGCCATGGGCAACAAGCCAAGCCCCAACAGGGACATCGCTACTAGTAGCAGGGGCATCGCTATAGTAGTAACAAAGGGTGATCTAGCTCCGAACCCCTCAGATCCATAAGAACATATACATGAAAATTAAGAGGCTACTTCTGGTGACTAGGCTTAAGAGGTTCTTTCTAGGCACCCTTTGGAAGGTGCTGGTACTAGTAGCACGAAGCTACTAGTAGCAGGGGCAACTTGTGTTCTGGAGTTGTGCAGCCAGACCACATGGACCGTCATGGACGGACCCCCAAAATCATTGGGTTGGTATTGGGACAAGGGTCGAAACAACCGGTCAATTCTCAGGGTCCAGTTTGAGGATGTTTGGGGTGTAATTTCGGGGTCCATCAAGGAGAACTGACAACACAATGAATACCTGGTTTCGCCTAAAGGTGTCGTTTCCTATGGGTAAGTCCCCTTCTGGAGAATATTTTATATTTTGTCAGGTTTCTTAAGGAAATCAATCAATCCATCAAGCTATACGCCAGCCTTCACGCTGAAGCATCCTACCTCTACCATGTTCCAACTGCAGAAGCGCATTCTCCATCCCACGGAGAAATACATAGGACCCTGAAATCCATGGGGTCTACACTCCCTGGAATTAACATGGTTAGGTGAATGGAATGGCCCTGATTTTGGATGAATATGTGACAAGCAAGCGATGCCATCCACTTCCACGATGATTCCCTGGTTCGTATCAGGAAGTGCACCTATAGTTCGTGACCGTTCGTGAGCGAACTTGAGTCCCTCGAACTGGGTCGGTCACGAGTTTGGGCCTCTAAAAAGGGAATCCATTTCAGGGAATCCAAAGTTTGGTCACGAACTTGAAGAAGAAACAATTCCTTACGTTTTCATCCTTTCCTCTTCTTGAATGGCTTACGTGGCTATATTAGCTATACTAGGGGCTCCTGGCATCGCTACGAACGGAGCAAGGACGCTGCGAACATAGCTCCTGGCCTTACTACCAATAATTATAACAAGGACGCTACTAGGGGCTCCTGGCCTTATACTATAGGAACAAGATGCTACTAGGACCAACGGGCATCGCGACGAACGGAGCGATCGGACGCTACGAACGGGGCTCCATCAGTTTTGGGGACCTTCAGACCTTGTTTCTTCCCTTAAGGATCCGCACCCGAAACAAAACAATAGGTTTTAGCTCGATGGCAGTTGCTCCTCCGGGATCCGAGCAGACGGACCCCAAAGAACGCGGCTTTCCCTCCAGTCGTGCGGAGCCGTGCGGAGCCGACAGCACGACGACCGCCAGGGAGCACCGAAACGAAGGTACGATGCGAACCGTCGTGAAGCCCCTCTTTTGAAGCCCTATACCACCTCCATGACTCCATGTCGTACCGAAGCGTTTCGGTCCGGTGGGACGGCCGCCCGGGTGCCAGGTTCGGGTCGAAGACCAAACCGTTTCGGAGGTACGACTGGAGGTGTAGGGAAGGGTACGCGCGGCAGATTCCCATTCCAGGACCGAACCCCTTGCTTCGAGGGTTTTTGGGAGACCAAGACTCACCTCTAAGAGGCTATACATAGACCGCTCTTTTGGAAGGTCCTGGTATAAATGTGTCAAATAGAGACACCTCCCAAAACAATATGATCTTGCTCCATTTCCACCGCTTGGAAGAACCCCTCCAAGATCCCATCGGCCCTATATACCCTAGGGAGTACCTAGGATCCACATACCTCCTTAGAACCTACTTGGACCCTCCTGGCACCTACTAGTGTCGAACCTGCTCACCGGACCTGAGGTTCGGCACGAAAAGTCTATCGGGACACGGACTCCAAGTAGGTCATATACATGGAGTGTTTGGGCCCGCGTGGCGAGGCGCTACCGGGTCTCCGTGCGCAATCCCAACAGCATCGACGCCCCCAGACGTGTGGTTGACGATGCGGGGGATCGGGCGGAGGAGCGGGGGACTGGGGGCGGTCGGTGTTGGTTGACCCTAAGAATCATTGGAGCCGACCACCGAACTGGAGGGTTTGGACCCAGAACGCAGGGGACCCTTGGACCCGAACCAAACCTTCACCGAACTGAGGGTCCTTGATTCTAAGAGTACCTGATATTCGAGGTGTTTTCAGTGGATCTATGTGGATCTCTAACACAGAAACACAGAAACAGAACGTGTGTTAAAGAAAATGTGCATGGGGCCACCTATATTGTTGATGCATGCATGTTGATTGGTCTCATCTGGCATGTCGAAGGCTAAAGAGACCCTGTGGGGCCACCTGCCTCTTCTGTTGCACTCCCGGGAGTCTTCAGATATAGACTCCCTGGAGTGATCATGAAACTGGAAAGTGGCCCCGAAAGGGATGCCCTCGATCTATACCGCTGGTGCCATCCACGTCTACCATGATTTTCCAGAGTCCAATCATGTGGGTCAGAAGTCTCCCTAGGGTGTTTGAGGTTAGTTTAGGGTCTAAGACCAGTCTACACACCTGAGGAGGTACGACTGGAGCCCTACGGTCTTTAAGGCCAAAGCTCCAATCTTGGGCTTCAGCCCCGCCTTCACGGCCTTCGACTATGGCGTGGCCACCAGCCCCTCAGCCGCGAACCGCCGCACCGCGCGTGAACACGCGCATGTTCGGCGAAGAAAGCACGTCCGGAGGAACAACCATTTCGTCGTCATGATCCACGGGAGTCGTCCCATCCAGTGAGTGGAAGCTTTGAGTACCCCAGCCCAGCCTGGGGTTTGTTTCGGGACGGGGGGTTCGACGAACAGCCAGGACTCCAATACCTGCGATTGGACGACTTTCGATCCGCTGGACCGGTGACTGACCGGCGTTCGCTGGTGTCGTGGTCTTGCCTCTCTATTTCGGTCGAACGAATGAATCTGGGTTCATCAAATCCCCTCCCACTTGGATTCTCAAACTTCTTCAAACAAAGGGTAGACATTATCTAGGAGTTTGCATGAGTACAATAGATTGTACCAGGGGCCCTCAAAACCATGAAACACACATGTTTTCACATACAAAAACCATGTCTTTGCTAGGAAAAACTTGGTTTTTGATGGTTAACTGAGGGCCCCTGGTACAAGTTGAGCCCCTCACACCCGCAACTTCCGCGTCAAAGGCCATTCTTCGGGGCTCCCCGGTCCGTCAGGTTTGTGCCCCCCTCCCTCCCTCGGAGCAGCCGACGTCGACATGGTCCGTACTCCTCCACCGGCGAAGAGCCCAGCAGTCACTCCCGACACGGGCTGCCAGGGTGCTGTGCCGAACTCGCTCACGTCACATCAACAGCCCCGCACCAGATAGGACGAGCTACTACCCAGGCTCTTCCATGTGAGTCCATCCCCCTTCTGTTTTTCATCCATTGCCCCCTCGAGCCCACTTCATTCCCTCCTTGTGTTTCATCCATCCCCTCGAGCCCCCTTCATTCCCCCCTTGAGTTTCATCCATTGCCCCCTCGAGCCCCCTTCATTCCCCCCTTGTGTTTCATCCATTGCCCCCTCGAGCCCCCTTCATTCCCCCCTTGTGTTTCATCCATTGCCCCCTCGAGCCCCCTTCATTCCACCCTTGCGTTTCATCCA
>CAXAMN010028250.1:396506-462078 GCA_963970005.1 Durusdinium trenchii | reverse complement strand
GGCTGGGGCCCCGAACCAAACCCTTGTTTTGTTTCGGGTGCGGATCCGCATTGGGTGGAAAGAAAACACATCCAACGAAAGTACATTGAGTGACCGACCGTTTCCGACGGTGAAGAACGATGGTTTCTTGGTTTGACTGCAGTCTAAGAAGACAGCACCCTCAACTAGCACATACTAGCACTATCCAGCCTGGGTGGTCCTCCACCCGGTTTTTCCAGGGGGTTTTGGTCCATCCAATCTCGTTTGAGTGGCTGGGATGGAGTCCATAAGACGAAGAATCAATCGAAAATGGGTCCAGAAGCTAGCTACTCAGAGCCGCTACTCAGGCTGAGGCTTATGTAGACTCTTGATAAATCGCCCCCGCCATGTGGAACAACCTTTGCCAACGCGGGCTTGATGCGGGGAGTATATATAATATATCATGTATACTTGGAGTCACAAGACGGGGTGGTGTTTAGTCCCCTTACGTGGGTGGAGTAGTTGGGCACCCTGACTACCTCCATGGATAGCACCCCGTCTTGCGACTGCAGGTGTATAGTCTATATTGTATAGTCATTGAGTTTACATGAGGGTTTTGAGTTTACATTGATGTGAAATGACTTGCTTTTCTTGGGCTTCTGGAGGCGATTACCATGATCGGCTTTTTGGGGACCTTTGAATCTAAAGGTGAATCTATAAGATACAATCAATAAGATACAATAAGTAGGTTTCATACCAGGACCCTCCTGTCCAGGCTGTTTGGAGACCCTCACAGGTGGTTTCTGGACACCGGGAAACACCTGTAGAGTCGGGTGCAGGTATAGAAGTTGATCTAAAGGTTGAGGATCCGCATGTTCCCGAACATACTGTATCATTTGAGAAACGTGTAAATTCACGATATTTATCAGCTTGACAGAGCAAGACTAAGAGCTCATTGTGTGGTATCAGACCCAGGGCATCCAGGCAGTTCCCACGAGAGCTCGCTGGGAGTCCCAGTTGGTTCCAGTTCGACTCAAACCAGTCCGACCGGTTCCGAGGGCCATTGGTTCCTTACTACTCTAGTGGTTTGCCTGGGATCCACGGAGATGATCAGCCTGCCCAGACGCGACCCTGGACCCGAATCCTTTGGAGGGGTCTGGGGTCGAACCAATCCCTAGGTTTTGAGGGACCAAGGGTCGTTTGGAGTGATCAGCCTGGGCGATATCAGGTCGCTATGATTGTGGCATATCCGCGCCTTGGAACGAGCGAATCAGCATGGCTGGCCATCGTGTCATCGCATTGGTGTGGGCGATCGCTCGGGTTCTGCCGCCCCTGAGAGCTCGGGCTGCTAGGGGCCTAGGGTTCAAACCACCATTGATTGAATCCCTATAAGGTCAAGGACATCATGTTATTGGATTTGGTCGTATCAAAACACTACTCACATGATGAGGTATAAAGGACCAGGTTGAACTTTGGTCCGATCACCAGGTTCATTCACCCAACTCTCTCAGACAGCCCGGTCGAAACCGCGGCACTGTCCGACTTCGCCAAGATCCACCGCACCCCAGATCGACTCTCCAAGCTGCGATCGCCCGAGCAAACCCCGACCACTTGGAGCTCGGCACCTGCCGGCGCCGTGCCGAAAGCGCGCCGTGTTTCACGCGGCGGAGCGGAGGGGACCCAGCGAGTCCGTCGGTTTCGAGCGATGCACTGAGGTATTACTGGTTTAGCTTGCCGGGCTTGTGCCCCAACCTCCCTTGGACGTGCCTGGGAAAGGGGAAGTGGTTGGACGACCGGAGGGCGCGAATCCAGGTCATGATCCGCTCCGGGTCATGAATGGAAAGGCTCCCTACATGAGACTTTCCGAAATGCTCTGTGGATTAGCAGAGTTGGTCGGGTTGAGCGTTTGGAGGTCAACCTGGCTCCTCCGGCTCTCGTTTTTGTTCCAAGCTCTAACCCAAAAATCTGCTGGGGAGCGGGAACAACGGCTAAGGGGGAACGGGTCGGTGCCTTCTTCCCCTTCAGGGAGCGCGGAACTCCCAGCTATGCAGGAGTCACGGCGAGTCTCGGGGTGCCGAGTCCTTGGAGGTTAGGGGGTGCCCAGAACATCCACTCACTGGATGAGACCAAACACCACCTTAGGCTGGCTTGAGTTGGCATGTGTTTGGACTGGACACTTAGCTGGCTCAGAGTGGGTGGTGTTTGAGGTGCATCAAGGGCAGTTCGAAGCCGAACTGCCCGAAGAAGGCCTCCGACGTGGGCGTGGTGCCGCAGGTTTGTAGCTTTGATCGCAAGGACGGGGAGGTGGGGATTTCCGATGAAGCAACTGATACCCAGACCAGCCAGACTTCAATACATATACTGCAATTAAAATTTATATGCCTCCAAGTACATTCTGAGAAGGTGTTTCGGGTGGGTGGGTTTGGAGTCCAAACACCTTCTGAGGAGGTACTTGGAGGTGTAAGTAACGTCAACTATCGTAACATATCGTAACTATTCCTTCTATATTGGGACAACTCCTTTGCTGTTTGGCGTGAGAACATATAGGATACCTATTTTACAACCCGGTGGTGTTGAATTTGGAGGCTTATGACATGACTTGTAGTGACCCACTCATGTCAGAATGATTCATTCATTCCCTCAAAACTTCAGATCTAGGTCAGGAGGATCCTTCATGATCCTTCAGGGCTCCTTGTGACCAATCGTTTTCGTGCCAGCGGTCGTAGTGCGACAAATCCACTTCCACCTTCCCTGTACCTGGGTTTTGGTTCCACTTCCATCCCGGATCCACTGCCTCCTTCTCAGAGGGCATGTAGGGCTCTCCTGGCGCCTACATAAAATCGTCTCCTTCCTCACCATACCGACCTGGTTCGGTACGAGTGGATCCATAGGGCCCTTCCGGGCATCAAACCTCAACCCCTGCAGATCTCTCACCTCAAACCCTTGTCTAGGTTATGGTTTCGGATATATATTTGTATTTTCAACCCTTACTTGGGGATGATTGGACCCTTTGACTCATATTTTTCAAGTTGGTTGAAAACACCAAGCAGTTGTTGTGTTTCGGGTGCGGATCCTGATCGGGCACTTCCGCCAGGGAGTGCTCACTTGGATTTGCGCCAGGGCCGAGTCACGATGCTTCACCCAATCCTGTGCACCGAGTCCCTGAATTTGGGTGAACGGGGTGAAAGACGCGGAAGAAATTGGGCCTTCCAACAACCCCAGACACTCCATGGGACTGCCATATATGCCTACATTCACCCCCAAAACCACCCCAATGTAGGCATATATATGGCAGTCCCATGGGGTTTCTGGGGTTGTTGGAAGGCTCAAATGGAGCGGACTTCCCATAGCTTTGGGGTGCGAAAAACATGGTAAAACTCAATGGTTTTCACCATACAGACCGACGGTTCGAACACATGAGCCTTGGCTTGGTCCATGTGATCCATTTCCCAAGAATGTTTGCCCCAGTCTTGCTGATTTGATCAGTGCACTGGAAAGAATTGCAGGTGATGCTGTGGATAGGATGTGGACGCATTCGATTTCCAATCAACTGCCTACAGCTGCTAATTCTGACATCTGATGCATTCCAGGCCAGGAAGATCTTAGAAGTCTTCTTTCTTGCACCATATATGAGCAACTTTTCAGGTCAAGATCGAGGGTGTGCAGGCAAGAAGGACGAGGAGGCGCAGAAGTGCCAAGCCAACTTTTCGTGCCTGGGCGATCCAAAACAGAATTCATGCCACCGGAGCTGCTCTCGGTTCGGATCTGCACGGTGCTGGGTCAGGGTCAAGGGTTTTCTCACTCCCGGACTCCCGCGCTTGCGGAGAACTTGCACAAGCGGCAAGGTGAAATTCAGGAAAGTCTTCGAGGATGGCTACCAACAGAGGTTAAGTGACCTGAACTAGGACGACTAGGACCCGTCACCTGGGGTACCTATAGTCTATAGGCTTCTTCAACCTTGCTGCTACCCAGACGCTCCAAACAGCCCTTGGTACCTCAAAACCCTAGGGATTTGAGACCCCAGACCCTCCAAAGGATTCGGGTCCGACCTGTCCAGGGTCGCGTCTGGGTACTTACTTGATGTTTGCAGACATGACACCTGACTCCTGACACATCGCTGAGGTGAATCTGATGTTGGGTGTTCGTGAAAGCTGAGAAGCGACGGGCCGTCGTACAGAACCGTGGATGGACCCCTGTGATTTCTGTTGAAGGAGCTGGTCATGAAAGAAAACATAAGAAAACAAAGACGAACCTGAATGACCTCTATTTTGGACAACCAACGCCCCCCAATGGCCTTTTCCTATCAAAACAGGGGTCAGTTGTGTTCCAGGCTCATCATAATACTCTTCGAGAGAAAGGCCTGCGACCACGCCCCATCATCCACATGGGCCCAGGGTGTTTGGGATTGTTTGGGATATACCATACCCAACAAGTACCATCCTTTAGCCATTCAAACAACCATTGTTTTAATGGTCTGAATCCCAAAGAACCATTGTTTTACTAAGGAAGTTTACACTTCACTACACCACCAGCTCAACCGTTCTTTTAATAGTCTTTGAAGGCTAGGGTTTAGGATGCGTTGCTTCTCAGCTTTGCTCCGTCCTGAGGGATCCAGACTCCCTGGGCGACTGCTGTGCCTCCGTCCAACCGGGGGCGGGGATGCACGGGCCAGGCGATGCCATTATTAAAGGCTAATGAAGATCCAAGAAGCCAAAACCCCTAGGAAGTCGAACCACCAGTTTAAGACACCGGAGAATGCTTGGATTTTGGCACTACAAAACCGGAGACCAACCCTTTTAGAATGGTCCAGTCCGGACTTCTCTGGCGTTTTTGTGGCCCATGTGCTGTGTTTTGTAGATCGGGTTGATGTTTATGTTCCCTATCATGCCCTAGGGATACCTTCTCAGAAGGTACTTGGACCCTCCAAACCTACATAACAGTGTCTCCAATCACCTTCTGAGAAGGTACTTGGATCCCTAGGGATGGATGAATCCTTTTTTGTTGGCGAGGTGTTTTGTACAGCCTGACAAACTACACGGTGAGATTTTCCCTCACCGTGGCACCAAGGGGCTGGACTCCAGTATTTGCGAAAGGAAAAGTAAGAAAGGGTGCATACATACTGTAGATCCCTGGAAGTCAAAGACAATTTGTTTAATTGTTGATCTGGTTTTGTAGTGTAAAGCCCTTAGTGAAACTTGTTCGGTAAAACAAGTGTGAATCGACTTCTAGGGGATATACAATATATGGATTCCCGTTGAAGATCCCACAGGCTGTTCGACTCACGACTCAACCGTTCTGGGATGTTTGCTGGGAGTACGAGTACGGGATGTGACCAGTTGACATCCATGTGAAGCTGATTTCACGGCCAATTGTTGTTGGGTGTCATTGTAGGCTCGGCACCATCAGCATGATTGGTCAAAGTTGGATTGCACTTGTTCTTCCCCGGAGCACTGAGGGCCTTCCCTTTTTTGATAGCCTGCAGGCTTTTGCCAAGGCCAAGACCAAGGTCTTGTGTGCATGCCGAATACTAGCCTCCCTTGAAACAGTTGTGAATACACTTGATCACACAGCCCGGGGGTATTGTCCTCTATTTGTGTGCGGTGCTTCCTTGCTATGTGAAGCGGTTTCGATATAGTCAATGTCATTAATCCCTAGGCCTCCAACAACCCTTAATTGAATAGGCCGAATCCCGAATTCACTCCGGATTTTACACTAACCACCCAAACGCTCCAAACGACCCTTGGTCCCTCAAAACCTAGGGATTTGAGACCCCAGACCCCTCCAAAGGATTCGGGTCCGACCCCTCCATATGAGGGCCCAGGGTTGCGTTTGGGCAGGTCGTTCCCATGTTTTTGGTCGTTCCCCGAAGTTCGACTTCGGGTGGTGAATGCACTCATCTCTCGTGAGACGATGGAAGCCGTACCTGGACCTTGGCATGATCGTTGAGCCAGGGTGCAAGCAGATTTCGATTGGACACATCCGTGCTGGGCTGGGGAGCTCTTACCCAAATGGGACATGTGGAGACCTCTGTGCCAGGAGGGTCAATGCCCTGGCTGTTTCTGGGCAGTCCGGACTGGCAGTCCCTAGAATTAGTCGTGTTTGGGTTTAGAACCAAAATCCCGCGTCCGCAGAGGGAACAGTTCCAGATGTTTGAGAGTGCCAACTGGTGTACAACAATAAGCTAGTAGTAACAAGTGCATCGCTTCTAGTAACAAGTGCCATACTAGTAGTAACAAGAAGCAAGTAGAAACAATAAGCTAGTAGTAACCACTCCAACCCATCCCACTTTGGGTGCAGATCTTCGTCCTTCCAACGTCCAGCCAGCTCTGCAGCGCTGGATCTTTGAGGTTTGAGATACAGCAACGGTGACGAGAAAGAACAGGCCTGGCGGCCTGCCCTTGAAAAACGTGTGTTGAGGTGTGTTGATGATTGTTTCAGGGAGTGTATACTTAAAAACCTCTTAAAACACATGATTGTCTATGAAGCATGTGCAAAACCGGCGTATGTCCGCACTTGCACCCGGTGCTACCACCTGAAGGGAGCACATCGAAGTCTACCTGGTCATAGCCTTTGGAAGTGGAACTGTTGTTTTCCTCAAGGGGCCATGTTCCATCATGTTCCACTTCCATGGGCTCGTCAGAGTGTATCCTGGTAGACTGCGGTTTTCAGGTGTTTTTCTTCCCGAACTGGGCGAATCCCCGGAAATATATACCAGCACCTTCCAACAGGTCTCCTCTAGAGGCTTTTGTAGACTTAAAAGTCGCAGGTGGTGACCTGTTGGAAGGTCCTGGTAAATATATATAGTTGTCATTTTCTAGGTTTCTTCAGCAAATCCACGGTATACATATATACTCCATTATACTGACCCCTGAAACCATCCAATTCCAAGTATTCCATACATGGAGTCGACATGGGGTGTTTTGAAACTCAGCAACTAAATTGTTGTGAAACGTTGAGAAAGTCCACATACGCCGCCGCCACCGTGAAAGAGATAAGTCTTTTTGGGGCCAGCCACCTGAACACAAGTCTACAAATGGCTCCCTTTTGGGAAGATGAACTGTAGGACCCCCGTCACAGGTCTTACGCGAGCGATGGGCGCCTTTGGTGGGGAAAAGAGTGCGCCAGAGCATTCACAAGTCCCAGAAGTCATGTAGACTCAAAAGTCGACAACCCAACATTTGGATGAAACAATCTTCATATGTTGGGTTTTATGAATCAAAAGGACTACATTGGCACTTGGATGCTCCTGGACTGTATCCAGGAGCATCCACAAATCAGGTTGGTGTTCAAAGCTTTCGCGCCCTCAAATCCAGGCGCCCTGCGCCGCGCACATGTGCACATGTGCACTGCTTCTTCTCACGAGATACCAGACATGACCTCCAAAGCATCCGACCATTGGCGGTGGCATTTTGGCTCAGAGCCTAAAAGTACGTTCTACTCGACAGGTCCTTTCTCAGCTGAGCGGCTCGCCTTGCATGCGCGAGTTGTGAAGGCACATGCTTACATACCGCAGGGATTCAAGTACCTTCTCAAAAGGTGCCACTGGACCCTCCTGGCACCTACATAACAGTGCTTGCAATCACCTTCTGAGAAGGCACTTGGATCCCTAGGGGCAAAAGGCAAGTGGACCTTCCCGTCGAGGTGTCCTGGCTGGAGATCCATGTGCGTAGCGTGAGGGGCTTCCAGCCAGGTGACCCCGACAGGAAGATGCCGGTCGTATTCCGAATGCGCAGTAATTCGGGCGGGCGGAGAGAAGGCAGATCAAAAGGATTCTAAATGGCAGCGCGTTCGCATTTTGGGCTACCCCATGGGACTGCCATATTTGCCGAGAAAAGGCCAGGGGTGGTGCCCCAAAGGGGGTGTCTTTTTTGGGGTCGTTCAGGTTCGGTATTTAGACCCTCCTGGCACCTGGGCCCCCCAGTCCCACCGAAACGAAACGAAGTTACTACTGGAGGTATAGGGGGATGATGAACTTTGGTGACTTGACTCATGAACTATAGCCCATACACTCCATGTATGCCATTTATGCCATAGATGCCTACATTGACCCCCCTGGAACCACCCCTGGCCTGATCGGCATCTATGGCATTCCCATGGAGTGTTTGGGTATGGATCCGTTGTCGACCCGACGTTTTGGCACCTACAGAATCCTCGTGTCTCCTTCCTCACCGTACCAGGAAAACAACTGGGTTTGTAGAGCAAAATCGTTTTCCAGTCTGGTCCATTTCTCAGGTTCCATGTGTGTTTGTTCTCCCCCCCCGCGTTTCCAGGTGGCATTCTCTTCAGGCCCTTGAGGCTGTGTTCTTTGACACATCGCTTGCTTCCTGAGGATTTCGACATCGACCATGGGCACCAAAGTGGCTGTGATGTATGCCTTTTGTGACTCGGTCGGATTTCATAGACGACGTCTTGAGCTGGGCTCTTCCCTTCGAGCTCGGGGCAGGCTGATCAAAGACTCATAACGATCATGGCATAGTCTTCTTTGGTGGCTTTTGCAGACGTCAAAGTGCAGGTTGTGCCCTGTTGGAGGGTGTTGGTACCTGGTTTTGCGATGCTTTGCTGTTCATATTATGTGTTGCATTTTCCCAAACTGGGTAACATTAATACTTACATTGTGTTTTCCAGTTATATGGACAGCAAATCCAAGTCTACAACCTATATAATTGTACCATAGTGAGATGGGATGACAATGGGCTTGGACCCATGTGCAATAGAGATGCTTTGATCCGCAAGCAAACCATACCCCAGTCACTTGATATCACTTGATCACCTCCGTTTTCTGGGGAATGGTGGCACCCCACTCAAAACCAGAACATCCAGGTCTAGAACAGGTGTCCACCATTGTCCACCAGCACCCGACTGGTCCAGCATGTACCAGTCCGGTGTCCAGGTTGGACCAGTCGGGTCTCCAAACAGCCGATCGCCCGGAGGGTCCACCTTCATTTTCGTCTTTTTTGCCTACAAGTCAAAGACCTCATTTTACTGGGCATGGTCATACAACACCAATACTTAAGGAGGTAAAAGAACCAGGTCTTACTGGGTCAGACTGGACTTGTAGGGTTTGTGTTCCGGCTCAGCCCGGGGCCGGAACACCGCGACGGGCGTAGGCAGTGTCTTCGCCCTGGTGCTGCAATCGATCGCGACGCAGATCAAGTGGCATTCCTTGCGGTTCATGAACGTGCCTGGGTGTAGGATCGGAGGATTTGATGGCTCTCCATGGAGAGTCCATGGGGTCGGACCGCAAGGGGGTAAAGGTCCGGTGCCCGATGCCCAGGTCAGTCGGGGCCCGGAGTCTCTAGCGGTCCCATATGAATGGTAGAGGGGCATGTGCAAGTGCTGGCTGTTTGATGGAGGTGTTTGATGGGTTGCATGGGGCTTCGGGGTGAGAAAACAAAAATCTGGCTACGAGTGTTGGGTTCCCCCCATGCGCCCCCGCTCATATACACGATATTACCCTACACCGACTTCGTCGTACCTCCTCAGCTTCGGTGTTTAGACCCACCCCAGTCCCACCTTCACCTCAGGTTCGGTACGACTGGAGTCCGGTAAAACCGATGTTCCTTTTGAACATGGTGGTCTCTCAACTTGGTGCCCGGGCTCGATGTGCCGAGTCGATCACTAGCATGACGCTCATGAAGATGGAGACCGGGCTCTTGCACCTTGGCAGCGGGTGGAGGTGGAGTCGAGCCCGTTACGTGGCAGGTACCGAGAAGAAAGCAGGATAAATCAGAAACTCATGAGAAAGCCGGCAGGTGAGGCATGAGGACATCTCAAAAAGCATGTTACAATATGTTACTACCTCTCGACTATATATTTCTGCCGATCAGGGATGCCCTGGACTTCATTGTGAAAAGCACCCATGGTTTCGGATCGACATGTTGCATCCCACTGCCTCCCTCCGGACAACGTCCGCGTCTTTCTTTTTAAGTCGCGAGTTTTCTCGCGGTGACCCGGTCTGGTGCAGGTACACCCGTGTGGACACTGGTTCCAGCCTTTTGTGCTTCTACCGCGACCAGTCTCGCCTGAAGCCCGGCATGTGCAGCTTGGCAGTCGTTCAGAGGACGCCTCACGCCGTAGGATCCCCATGTGCATTGACCCCGCCGGTGGATCCACGTGTACCGTGGATCCCGTCGGATCCCGTGGTTCGGTATGACGTGAACTTTAAAATCTCCAAAACCAATGTCTCCTTCCTCACTGGATCCCTACCTTCCCCAGGGATTGGATAGACATGGCGCCATGTCCGACTTCACCTACTAAGTCCTGCCGGACCATTGTGGACGGGTTCCCAGCCCCTATATAGGGACTCCATGTTTTCCCTAAGCCTTCAAGTACCACTGGCCGGATGTGACTGGATGTGACTGCATGGCGCAAACCGCACGCCGAGAAGACGACGACCCGCCAAAGACGCCGAACTGAAGGGCAACTGAACAGAATCAGCACGGGTGGCTTGGGATTCAGACCAGTACAGTGGTTTCAGAGCTTGGATGGCACCAACTTCCGATGGATTGTGCCAGATACACCGAACTGGCAGGGCTTTTGTGCCATTGACTCCCTAATTTGGGCTCCTGGCCGCCCCCTCCTGAGAAGATGGTGATGGTGGGTGCCAGGCGCTTCTAACCACTGAACCTGAGGATATGGGACAGGAGCCCTAGGGACTCTTGAATTCACTGCAAATCTATGCAAGTCACTGGTGGACGAGGAATCTCACCGTTTTTTCCTTCTCGAGAAGAACTTCCCCTCCCAACGGTCCACTGCTGGTGGGTGCTCCGTTGGGGACTCGTTGGCCGCTTTCCGAAGCGGAAAAACAAGTCAGATGGATGGATGGAGAGCTGCAACTGGTGCAGCAAGGGACAGGGCGGCCGTCTATGTGCACTGTATGTTGTTCAAGCAGTGCATTCCAAAATTGCAATTAGTAGCCGCACTCCCGGAACAAACATGACACATTCTTTGGTCCAAACTTCGTCCACTGTCGGGCCCCCCCCGCAAATGGGGCAGTCGGCGACCGCCCTTCTTCCGAGAGAAGCTACCGCTTTGCCAGACCGCTCCGTTCTTGGAGACCAAGCTGCGCCCTGCGCCACTGGCGGTCTGGCGTTTCCTCAACCCTTCGTTGAAACTTCCAACCATTTTCCCTCGCTGCGCTCTATTTGCATCGGTCTCCATGTATCCGTCCCCACTCTCGCTGTCGTCCCAGCCCTCGGCTTCATCACCGAGGTGATCGCTTATCGGAAGGCATCACGTTGCAAGATGCTGCGGATGAATGGTGTTCGCCCCTGCTGATCGCCACCTTCCCTGCGCCCTGTGAAGGCGTCGACCTCGCGAGACGCGAGACGCGACCGGGAGGTGAGGTGGGTTTCGTTGAAAGTGAATACATCGCGTGAGGGGAAGGAATGGTGCGTGAACACGTGAAACCTGCTCCGAAGGTTTTCTAAGAGGCTCCAGAAGGTGAGAAGCCGCATGATTCCTCATGTCCTTCGGTTTTTGTGATGCCACTTCCAAGGATTGAAACGTTTTTTCACTGCGAGACATCACAGCTGCTCAGAGTTTTCTTCAGGTTTCAAGATGGCCTACTTCATGGGCATGGGGGCCTTGTTCGCTATGGCTTTGAACGTGGTGGCCATTATCGTTTGCCTCTTTTTGATCGCCCAGTACTTGGAAGGCACTTTGCACAAGGGCTCGCCCCTTGGCAGCGGGTGAGAGAGAGAACGGACGGGCGTTCGTCGGGCCCGGTGCTTCGTCGGACTGGCCCCTGTTCAACGATCTGTTCAACTCCTAGCCGAAAAACTTCTACGGGATGGGTTTCCCAAACATTTAGATCAAGAGTTCGAACGTTTATAGTTAACCTTTATCATTTTTATCCAGCTTTTGATGCAAACAGGAGTGTTGGAAGGGAAAGCTCCTGCATTTTTAGCCATAATGTTGACTCTTGATTAATCACCCCCCCATTTCAACAACCAAGGCTCCAAAATAATATACTAAAAAGACATTTATAAAAATCATTACTAATCATTACTTGGCTGTCTCTGGCAACACTATATACTGTAAATTTATAACATTGACCCCCCAAACCACCCCAATGTAGGCAAATATGGCAGTCCCATGGAGTGTTTGGGTAGTATTAGAGTGAACGAGGGGGTGACCTTGGAAAATGAGGAGGCCCCCCATCACTAGGCTTGGGCATTTGAACAGGCCCGAAAGGCTTGCATGATCCAGCACAATGCATGTTTGCTTGCGGAGGAACATACCAGGACCATCCAATGGTCCTGGTAGGGTCTTCCAAGGTCTACTGCTCATATATGCAGCTGTTGAGTTCCGTTTCCCTAGGCTTCCAAAAATCATTTATTGAAGAAGAACCATTGTTTTACTATAGTTTTTTTCCCATAGGGACTCGTTGCGAGCCTGGCCCTGGCACAAAACCAGGTATCGACTTTGGGCCATGGGAATTCACATCATCGCGACACTGATCCTGCTGGGCAGCTATGCCATGTACATCATCCTGGCCGGGACCGTTGACCGACACCGAACGAACGACGTTGATGCGATCGGTCCTTGCGCCTCGCGGCAGGTCGCGAGGACGGTGTGCGCGTGATCCATGGCGTTGACATCATTTTACTGGAGTTGGTCCCCTAAGGATCCGAGTCCGGACCCTCCATGGCGTTCGGGGTCGAACCCTCTAGTTCACAAGGGTTTGTACCCTCAAAAGCCTTGTTTTTGAGGGTGCGGATCGTTAGGGTCATACAATATTTAAAATATATACCTGGACCCGACTTCAAGTACCTTTAGAAAAGGGGACAGGACCCCACAAAATCAGGTACGACTGGGGCCCCATTGTCGGAGGTGCTTTGAGACTCCAGGTAGTACTCCAGGCATATTTAGATGCCACAAGAGGCCCCCCCACGACCCCATAAGGATCCACAAGGTAGATAACATTTTAAAAAAATAACACACACACTCTGACACTTGTATTCAGTGACTCAGTTACCACGTTGGGAAAATGGTGAGGGAACAGCAAGGTGCATGAGTCGGCCAAAACAGTATTGTTTAAAAAGTGTTTCCACAGGTGCAAGTCTGCAGAACGATCTGTCGGCGCTGCTCAGCGGGAAAGCGGCTGCAAGGCTGTGGCGGGGATAGGTTTGGGGGAAAGTATCGTGGAACCACCATGAAAGCAAGAGAGAGTGATTGGAACGGCTTGGTCAAAAGTTCAAAACTGGCGCAGGTACGTTCGGATGATCAGTCCGAATATCCCACTCTGTGACCTAGCTTCGTTGAACTGGGTCAGTCACAGAGTGCCCAGTTCCCCTGCCTGTGTAAAGTGGAAAGAGTGGTGGTGAAAGACCCTTTGTCCAGGGTGGGACACACACAGGTCGCCGCATTCGGCGCTTTTTTCAAAAACCGGTGGCAGGCGTGGAAGTTATGCCCCTTTTGGACATATAGGTTCACGAGTTCAGCCGCAGCAGCGTCAGCGCTGGAGGGTGGAAATGTGTATTTTCGAATGGTGTGGAGTCGTGATTGGAGGCCTGATAGAGCCAAGCGCTGGCTCCCGGCGGTTGTGGAATCCCGGATTTTCCAGGGTTGAGAAGGTTGCATGTAGGTGATAGTGCGTTGTGGGAGGTCGATGTTGAAACCGAGGAGATGAAAATCCTCCACCGGTTCGAGTTCCACAGGGTCGCCAAAGAAATTGTGGTGGATAAGGGTTTGGATAGCCGGGTGCTGAAGGAAATGTTCGTTGTGGACAATGAAACGGTTGTCAACATAGCGATAGTAAGTAAAGTGGAGGTCTGTGTGTTGAAGGAGGTTGTTGTGTATCTGATGCCAGGAGTGCTCAATGAGGGTGATAGCAACGTTGCATAGGGCTGGAGAGAGCTGGGATCCAATCCCGGCCCCTCGGATTTGTTTGTAAGTGTTGTTGCAAGCCCGGAAAATGCATGTGTCGAGGGCAAAAGCCACAATGGTGGTGATGTCGGAAGTCTGGATGGTGCGCTGGGTAGGGTGTTTGCGATGGTGTCTGCCAATGTGAGAGTGGTGGAACGGATTGCCGGTGGCCTGGACATCCACCGTTAAGGTGTGTGTGGATTGCTGTTGTTGCCAGTGGAGAACAAGGGAGTGGACTGCATCGATGAGTCTGTGCTGGGGGACGGAGTTGAAAAAGCCGACCAGGTCATCATTGGTGGCGTGTAGTGAGATGTCGGGTGGGGTTTGGGTGAGGTAACTGTGAAAGTGGTGCCAAAGCTGTGGAATGGACATTTGGCCTGGATGCTGAGGGTAGAGGTGTTGGAGGATAATGTCAAGGGCACGGCTGGTGATGCGTAGCAAGTTGCCGCTGAGTGATTGGAAGTAGGATATAATTGTACGGCCTTTTTGCCAGTGCTTCTTCTCTTTAAGGTGGACAACACCGTAGGGGATGTTGAAGTCTTTTCGGAAGCCCCACTTGTAGCGGGTGCGCAGGATGGGGGGGGACGGTGGCGGCCAGGTGGTCATGGATGTTGGCGGCAGTGATGTAGGGAAGTGGTTCAAATAGTTCGGGGGATTGCCAGGTGTTCAAGGCGCCAAAGAAGTATTGGCGAGGGCAAAACAGTCGCAGTTGTTGGAGCTCATGATCGGCATGGTGGAGTAATGTGTGTTTACCCAAATGTTCTTGGAGTTGACGAAGCAGGCGGGCCGTAAAACGGGGTTGCTGCTTGAGGTGTGTGTTGTGAAGGCGCCATTGGTGCTCTAGGAAAGGCTGTAGGTGTTGAACTAGGGATGGTGGAAGCCCTTGTAGTTTGAGCCATTTGGTATAGGCCGTCTTGAAAATGAGGAAGTACCGAGCTTTGCTTGGGTAATAGGTGCTGTTCATATTGGCGTTGAGGAAAATGCTGAGGTGTGTAGGGAGTTGGAGTTGGTCAAGTGTAAGGATGTAGTGGCCGTTGATGGTAGGGGTATCGGGATCCTGCAGGAGGGTGCGAAGGTGATCGCATGCACAGGGGAGGTCTGCTGAATCTGGCGGGGAGTGGAGGGTGTCCTCCCATGTGCGGTGGTTGTGCAGGTGGGAGCGGAGGGTTTTGCGGGCGGCTTCCCTCAGTCTGTGGGAGGGGAGGTGGAGGGGAATGGTGAAATGCTTGTGCTGCTGGATGGTGGTACGAAGCCATTGTTGGCAGTGCTTGGTAAAGTCGTCATGGGCCAAGAAGGGCACTGTCAATGGGATGTTTGGCTTTGGTGGCGTGAGGTTGCGGTAGATCAAGGCTTTGTTGAGGATGTGAAGAGCTCGGCTGCGGCCAGGTTCTTCCAAATTTGCGGCCATACGCCGGATTGCATACACCTCGAGGTCCGTGTGGCGGCCGCTTCTTATCTGTTTTGCTGCCTCAAAAGAGGCTGCGGTGTGTTTGGTAAGGTTGCGAAGAAGTTGGAGGGCGTGATGCTTAGTGGAAGTGTATAGAGGTGTGGTTCTCTGAGGGTGTACTGGCGTTGTCGAAGGCGTCGGAAAAGTCGTTTGTGGGTGGCTAGTCTGGAGTAGAAGTGGGCTCTGTGTTTCGCGAACTGCCATCCCTGAGCTTTGAGTTTGAGTTGGTGGGAAATGAAAGGCCAGTTGAGTGAAGGCATCCAGTTGGCGATGTAGTGGTGCTCTTGGATCCAGGCTTGGTCGTAGGTGTCATGGGAGGTGAGTTGAATGCTGGTGTAGTGGTGGATGTTGTTGTGTGAATGCCAATAACGTAAGGAGAGTTCTGCAGAAATGGGAATGTTGTTTTGGAGTTGTTTTAGTTTTGCGCGGCGATTGTGCTCGCGGTGGGGGATGCCGATAGCTGTGGAGCCAACGTAAAAGTGGCCATGTTGGTGGTAGCAGCGTTGGGGTTGGTCGGGATTGAAGTGGAGCTTGATGTAGACGGAATTGGAAGAGAGGAAGTTGTGGTAGTGGTAGGTGTGGGGTAAAATGTGGAGCTGGCGGAGGCGGTTGCGCCATTGTTGTGAACGACGGGTGTTGGACGGGTATGCGAAAAGGAGTGTGATGTGGATGAGGCCGGTGGTAAAGATGGCCTCGGCGCGGTCGATGTATTGGGTGCGGTGAATGAGCATGGAAAGTGCTCGGTGCAGGTGGAAGAGTTGGGTGAGGTTGGTGTGGCTGGGTTGCTGCTGGGCCAAGATGGCGAGTCAGCAACCAATGGCTGCGCCGACTCCCACCAGCTGTTGTAGGCTGCGTCGGTTGACCCGGTTGAGGGGGAGGCCATACTTGGTGGCTGCTTCTGTTAGCTGCTGCGTGGTGACTTTGCTTGTTTGCAGCAGTCGGATGACTTCCTTCGCAGCTTCTTGGATGGTGGGGTCAAAGGTGGTGACCCATTGTTGGATCTCTGGGTGGTTCCAGCCTTCGGGGATATCGTCTTGCAGCGTGGGGTGTGGTGGTTGCAAGACGTCGGTGATGGCTGGTGGTTTCGGTGGTGGTGGCGTGGGTGCGTGAGAAGGGGCGGCTGGTGCAGAAGATCGGCTGGTGTTCTTGACTGGTGTGAGTGGGTTGCCCAGGTCGTGGAGTTTCTGACGTGCACGAGCCAGTTCGTCGTTGGTGTTCTTGAGGGCGCGTAGGGCGGAGCCTTCCGCAGGTGCTGGAGAGTGGGTTTGCAGTTGGTCGATAAGCAGTTTGATGAGGGGAGCGTGGAACGCTCGGGCATGGGTAGTTTTGTTGGGAATGTCTGTGCTCTGTTGTGTGTGGAGAGCTTCCGCGATGCCATCAAGGTCAAGGCGGTTCTCGCGGAGTTGTTGGAGAAAATGGGTCACGAAGACCGACTCCGCTATGCTTCTGGTGGCAATGAAACCTGTGAATTTGCCGTTGCTCAGGGTACGGGCGGTGAACTCGGAGGTACCGTGGTAAGCCAATTGCCACGGGAAAACCTCAAAGGTGGGGAGGCCGGCCACTCCTGCTTTTCGAGACCACTGGGTGGGTTGAATTGTATGATGTAATTGGTGGCCGTGCAGGGTGTTGGAGTCCCAATGTTGCTCGGTTGGGTTCCAGGAGTCGGGAACAGGTGGTGTGGGAGATGGGATGTGTGGGGGCGGTGGGGCAGGCGCTGTGGTGCCACGTGTGGTGGGTGGTGGCGGTGGGCTGTGTTGGAAAGTCGATGGTGGTGGAGTAACGGGTTCGGCCGTGGGCAGGGGTGGCGGTGGCGGAGGTGGAAACTCCGGCTGGGAGGTGGGTGCCTGGGGTGGGGGTGTGTGCTGCGATGGTGGTGTGTACGGTGGAGTCACATATGGGTTGGAGTGGTGGACGTGATGTGTACGAAGTGCGTGAGTGAGTGGGCCATAGGTGCCTGTGGGGTGGTAGGCGTGGTGTGCGGTGGTGGGAGGAGAGATTGTGGTATCTGGGTTGGTGAGCTGCTGATGATGTTGCTGCATCAAATACTGATTCCAGTGGTATTGCTGCCACTGCGCGTCCATCGTGGCTGGGCGAAGTATCACTGGATCGTGGGCGTGGAGCACCGGTTGTTGATTTGAGCAAGCTGAACATGCGAAAACAGGTGTAGGACAGTCAAATGAGGGAGCAATGGTGGCGTTAAAACAGTAATGCTGTCGGAAAAAGGTTCAAAAGAGGAAACCCGAAAAACCGCGAAGAACACAGGAATGCCGGAAAAACCCAAAGAAGTTGTCCGTGTGGAGCCGAAAACCATGTTGAGTATCAGACTGTCCACTGAATCGCGCTGTTTTTCGTTGTGCGAGGTGAAACTGAACGTGTTCGTCTGCGGAGCAAGCTGGGCGAATGTCCGAAGATGATGGTGGGCATGTTGTTAGAAAGTTGTGGTAAAAACAAAACCTACATAGGAAAACCGAGGAGGGAGTGAGGGTAGGAAAAGGTGTTGTAAGAATCATCCTCGGTGAAATCATGGCAGGCGCCTCAGGAGCTGCAGCTGCGTGATCAATGGTTGTCTGCATGCCACGGGTCGGTAACTGGGTCATAGTCCTGCTGTGATAGCGGCAAGGGGCGCCCTTGCGCGTCCAACCAGATCGTGGATGGGCGGAGCGTGACCACTGGGGGTGGTGGACTCAAGGCGGAGGAGCCAGTCTGTGGTGGGATGAATGGGGTGGGTTGCTGTGTTGGAAGGGAATACTGTGCTGGCCATGGGTGCGTGGGCGTGGGAGCGGCTGTCGGTGGTGCCACGGAGGGTGCTGGCGTATAAGATCCGCCTTGAAAGCACGGCCAGCCAGTTGCTGGGGGAACAGGCTGAAGGGGTTCGGTGGTAGAATGCTGCTGTAGGGCTTGAGAGAGAGATGGTGGAGGTCGCTTTGGAAGCGGGTGGACTGTAGTGGTAGAATGGCGGTTGATGCCGGAGGCGCTGCTGTAGGGGGTCGGGGAGCCTGTGCGTGGATCCGGCTGGCGGGTGCGGGTGGGGGTAGTGGTGCGAGGAGGTGTCTTGGAACGCCTGTTGCGTGGTGTGCCGCCGATGGGGGATGGAAATGTAGGTGGAGTGTGGGGCTGTTCCGGCAAAGTGACAGTAGGTGTGGGGATGAGGTTGACGTATTGCCATCGATCGTGTGGTTGTTTGTTGGTGGCTGATGTGGGATTGGGGGATGCTGTGGGAAGCGTACTGCTGGCTGCGGGAGGGGGGGTTGCTGATTGGTTGCTGTCTGCTGTGGGTATGAGGCCTGCAAAAGAGGGGAGCTGGACGATGGCGTGGATGTCCGTCTGGATGTGACGGTGGTGGGTGGCTGCTCGGGGGGGTTGCTCGAGGAGTGGTCTGTTGGGATTCGTGCATGAGAAGTGGTGGAAGTGGATTGGCCAGAATGGATTCTGAAGGTGGAGGAGTCTGAGTGGCGACGTCTTGCAAAGTAGTAGTTCGGGTTGTGGCGGTGGGAATTGGGTAGAAGCGAAGGGGTGAAGTGGAACTGGGAGGATGATCTGTCTCGGTGTGTGTTGATGTGGAGGTCTGTGCGGTTAGGTTGGGATCCAGGAAGTATGCTGCTGGGGGAAACCGAGCCATGGTGTCAATGGCATTGAGAGCCAGGTGCGTGTGGCTCTGGATGCCTTGTACGTTGTTGTGGTAAATGGCAATGAGCCGCTGGACAGGTGGTGGGAGTGTATCAGTTAGAGGTTGATGTCCGATAGGGGTGTCAGTAAGGGCGTTGAGGCTGTCCAGGTGTTGGTGAAGAACGAATCTGTGGACGTGAAGGTCAGTGAGGATGCCCATAAGGGCGTGGGGTGGTTGGAAGGTGTATACTTCGGCCCAAAACGATTGGTCTGCCGAGATGTTGGTGGTGGCTGATGGTGCGGGTTGTGAGGGTGGGGGAAGTGGATTGGGGTGAGGCTGCAGCGGGAAAGTTGGATCCTGCACTTGCGGAGGTATTTCCTCCGGATCTTCATTGAAGAAAAGTAGAACCTCAGACTGCTCATCATAGTCGGCGTGGCGCTCCATTGACAGCTAAGCGTGGAAGCGGTGCACGGTTGCAGGTAACGATCACGAGTTTGAAAAAACGGCTGCAGTCAAGTAGAACACAGTCTGCATGTGAGATTGAGAGGTTAGAACCAGGTGTCAATCCAAGTAGGATGGGCAGGAAAAAGTGTAGAAAAAGTCGAACAAGTGGAAAGTGAAATCCCGAAAGGAGGTGGCGTTCTTTTTGGTCATCACACGCTGTGTGAAGGTGCGGGGTGAAACTATGAGCTGCTGTGGCGTGAGTTGAGCTCGGCCGCGGCTGCAGCGGCGGCTTGGCGCGCAATCCGCAGGATGGTTTGTTGGAGTGTGGCCGCCTGCTGCTCTGTTAGTGGCGCATCTGGAATGGGGGGTACTGGTGGGAAAACTGTAGTGGTGTTGGTGGTAGTGGTTGGACTGAAGTGAGATGGTGGTACGGGATTTGATGTGACTGGTCGTCGAGTGGGATGTGCTGTGGGATTGAGGTAATGCTTGATGTCGTTGGAAAAGTTGAAGGGTAGAAGTTGGCCGTTCCGGTGGGGACGTGGAATGGTAACCTGTACAGGGTTGCGTGCAGGTGCTGCTGAAGGGGGGGCATGGTGCCATTGTGGGGGGCGCACCCAAGTGGTATTGATGGGTGGGTGCCCCGGACGTGCTTTTGGTAGAATGGGAACATTGGTGGTGAGGATGACTGGGTCCTCAGTGCTGGTGGAGGATGTGGTGGATGGTGGTGCTGGCGTGGTGTGCGGAGGTATGGCTGCAGGCGGTGTTGGTGTTGGTCTGGGGTTGGTCTGTGGTGTGTTGCGTGTAGATAGGTTGCGGTAAGATGTGTGAGAGACAGGAGGGGCTTTGGCTGGTGGTGTTGTAGATGTGGTAGAGGTTTTGTCGGGTACTGCGCTGACCGGAGGGCAAAGCATGGGAGCATGCTGTGGAGAGTCTTCCTCCTTTTTCGTGAGTTCCAGCTTTGGGTCGTTAGTGGATGATTCACCGGCTTCTGCCTTGGTGAGGTGTGGTGTCTCTTCCTTCACTTCGATAGACTCTGTGGGAGTGCGATCCCAGTCAGGAGAGTCGTAGTCCATGGGGTGGTGAGAGGGCGAAGTGAGTTGTATGGAGCGGCCCGTCGAGAGTTCAAATGGCTGCGGGGTTAAATGTGTGACTGCTGGGTGGCAAAATGGAGATAGTGTGAAGAAAAACTGAAAGGAAGGGTTTTTTCGATCTCGGAGCAGAGCGTAATGTGTGAGACCAAGCGTTGCCCGACGCCTCAGGGGGAGGAGGACGACGTGTCAGCAAGCAGGTGGCAAGCTGCCGAGGAGGTGGAACTGGAGTTGGAGGCCGTCCAAAGTGCTTGGTGCAGGTGTCCGCGGTGGCCGGGAGCGGCGGAAGGTCGGTCTGGGATGATCTGGTGCTCTGAGGTTGTGTGGTTCGGCTGTGAGAGTGTGGTGAGGGGAAGCCGGTCTCGGGAACGAGACCTGTCTCTGCCACTGAACCGGTGGAGGAGCAGTGGTGTGTTGGTGGGTGATGGTGTGGCTGGGTTGCGTTGAGAGGTGGCTCCGGTGAGGAGGTTGGTTTGCTGTGGTGGGATGTCAAGGGTGGGATCAATGCGGTAGTGGCCATGGGAGCCTGGTGAGCCGGGAAGGAATTGCAGCCTGTTGAGTCCACGGCGAGCGTCGTGGGTGGTGTTGATCAAATGTCGCAATGTGTTGCGTGTCTGCAGAAAAAGTCTGTAGGCTGGTGTATTGGTGAAAGTGGAGATTGGGGGGATGGGATCCTGTACAATGGGGTGATGTTGGAGATCCTCGACAAGTGAGGATATAGTATTGATCATCCAGTGGAGAAGGAGTAGTTCAGGTTGGTGTGTCACGGATGGAGCCAAGTATGGCATGGGATTGTTCGGTAAAGAGTAGCTGTGGTGTGGAGTGGGTGGGCCAGGGGAAAACATAGTGGTCGCTGAGAAAGGAGGTTGTGGAGTTCGTAGATCATCGCGAGGCATCATGTCGTAAGAAGGGCGGATGTTTATGAAGAAACAGTTTGGTCAAAGGGCTGCGGAAAAATGGTGGTAAGCAAATGCGAAAAACCTTTAAGCAGTGTGAGTGTGAAAAGAAGTAGTTCTGTTGGATGGCTGAGTTTTTCCGCTCGCCGAGAAAGTCAGTGAGACTTGAAAAACAAAATGTAACAGTAGCCGTGGGCGGGGATGCCGTCTCATAGTTGGCACACTGCGCGGCGGCTGCCGTAGAGCTGGAGGTGGGATGTTGCTGTAGTTAGCCAATGCGGTGTGAGAGGCTGTCGCGGGACCGTGAACGTTCCCTAGTGGGAGTGGTAGTGTTGATGTGGGTTGCCGGGGTGGCTTGTGGTGGAGGGCCTGTCCAGTATGAGTGTAAGTGTTCTGCGTCTTGTGGTGGGGTACGTGGTGAAGGGGAGGGTGAACGGCTGGAAAGTCCGGGTGGTAGTGGAACACCTGGCGGTATGTTGTGGATGATGGCCAGGTTTCTGCTGGAGAGTGTGGCTGTGGGGTTGATGCGGTATTGTCCTGGGAGCCCGGGGCCGGTGGTAACAAATTGAAGGAGCCGACGAGCCTGGGAGATGTTGTCGATCAAGCGGTCCAGCAAGATCAGGTCACCGCGCAGTCACAGTCGGTAAAGGAGGTTGTATGCTCTCTGGTCTTGGAAAAAAGTCTGGCTTGGCATAGGTTCAGTGTGGAATGGGTGACGGCGGAGGTGTTGGCTGACCAGAGAGAGGAGGTCCAAAGAGCCGTTGAGGGATTGAAAATCGGGCTGAGTGCTAATCGAAGGTTGGAGCCATCTCGGAGGGCGCTGTGGGAGGTAGTGTTCTGTATCGGTAGGGTTGCTATGAGGGCGAGCGCGAGGATTGGCCATGACAAATGATGGAATAAAATGGCGTACAAAAGGCTGCGGAGCTGAAGTGAGCCTGAAAACTGACGAATCGAGGATGGGCAAACTGGTGAACGTAGATTGGATGTGAGAAACCAAATGTCAGTACGGGTCAGTGGATTTGTCCTGCGGCACGCCGTAAAGAAAGCTGGGTGAAACGGGTCAAATGAAAAAACTGACCACGGGCGTAAGTGGAGATTTCTCCGGTTGACTGTCTTCACTAAGGTCCCGCTCAGCAGCCGGCGGCAGCAGCACAGCAGCAGGAGTCGTTGGATGTTGTGAAGTCTGTGGCGTTGTTATGGGGGAAGGGGAGAAATCCGGTTGTGAGTGTGGTGCTGGGGAAACTGCTGGTGATGTGGGTGTTGGTGAGGGGGAAGGTGCTTGTCTTGGTGGTGCGGTTGGTAGTGGTGTGGAGAAGAGTTGCTGGTCCTGCTGACGTTGCATGTCTTTGAGTTCCTGCCATCGGGCTTGGCATTGCTCAACGGAGAAGCCCACTCGGCGAGCCACAGTGGTCCAGTTGGGACGAAGTTTTGGGTTTTCTTTGAGTTCGACCAGGCGACAGTCAGCGTCGCCGTCCCAAGCATCCCAATCCGCCTGTCGGTTCAGTGGTGGTGGGGGTGGTTGCTTCCGCTTGCGTGTTGTGGTGGGTTGTGGATCTGGGGTTGTTGTTGGAGTGTCGTCTGAGTCTTTTGAGGGTGGTGCTGGTAAGCGGTTGGGTGGTCTGGATGGTGCTGAGTCACAGGATGAGGTGGTAGATGGTAAACGTATAGGGTGGTTGGGCGGAGTTGGAAGTGGCTGAAAGTGTTGGCGGAAAGTGGGGTCCGCTTGGTGACAGTGGTGAAGGAAAACAGTGTGGAGGTCAATATCTGCTGCTTGTCGGAGCAGGTTTTGCACCTGCGAAAGTGCCACGGCGGTTCTGTGTATGAGAGTTGAGGTGTCGTTTTGTAGAGGTGTCAGTGTTCTGCTCATGATTCTGAGATGTAGGGGTGTACAGTAGCTAAGAATCGTCACAGGTTGCTGCGGCAGCGCGCCAAAGCAGCCGGACAGCGGCGAGTCTGAGGAAGCGCGTCATCACGTGGCCGTGCATATGAATTAAACGAGCATCAAATTCCCACAGGCAAAAGAGCGAAAATGTAATGCCGGTTGGACAATCAAGTACATGAGAAACTGACATGTGAAATACTCCATCAAAACAGCCGGTACGATTCGAGGAAAGATGTTTACAGCAAAACACTGCAGAGCTTGAAAAATTGAGGGTTCAAAATTCGCGTGGCCGCTGCAGGAGGCTCTTTTTTGCTGCTACAGCAAAGGTTGGGTGTTGGGGTGAGACCAAAGGTGGATGTGGAGGTGGTAGTGGTGTGTAGAAGTGTGGTAGTGGTGTTATGGGTCCGGTGGAGTGGAGTTGGTGGACCAGGCCAGTCCTTTGACAATGGCGTGGTCCGGGTGGATCACCCAGCAGCGGCCCTTCTGATGAAAGACTGCACCATGGTGGTCGTTAAGGAGGTTCATGGCGTGTTCCTCACCTCCAGAGGTATATTTTGTGGCAGCACCCCAAGCAAGGAGTGTGATGATGAGGGAATGGGAATTCTTGTGGAGGTGCCAGGTGTTGTGGATGATGCGGGCAAGTTCGTTGTGGTCATGGGGTTGGTTGTGGGTGATGCGAACGCCCTGGGCAAAAAATCCAGGGTAGTTGGCAAAATGGAGTGTGCTGGGTAAAATTCGGCCTTGGCGTAGAATGTTGGAGATGTTGCCGACGGGGCCTGTGTGGCCTGCGTTGATGTGGGCGACTTCCCGGTGGGTTGATGTGGCGCGGGAAACCGCAGGTGGCTCTGGTGTAGTGGCTTTGGTGTT
Source organism: Durusdinium trenchii (assembly GCA_963970005.1). NCBI lineage: Eukaryota > Dinophyceae > Suessiales > Symbiodiniaceae > Durusdinium > Durusdinium trenchii. The sequence continues at coordinate 438,020 of CAXAMN010028250.1, read as the reverse complement.
GAGGAAGGGAAGTGAAATGGCGTAGTACTGGAATTGGTCGTATTGGTGAGTTGTGTCGTTCCACTTGGCGTGGGTGTATTGTCGGAAATCGGTGATCTCCTTGTAGGTGATGTTGCAGTCTGTGAGGATATTGGCAATGTACTGGTGTTGTGGTCGGTTGGGATTGTCGAGTTGGGTGGCGTGGAATTCGAGCCATTCCAGGATTTGGTCTGCAGGTGTAAAGGTGTGAAGGTTGGGTGGAGGTCGCCACCGGTTGATTGGGCGACGGAGGACGGCTGTGGTGGGAAATTGAGTGGGGTCTGGGTTGGAGTGTTCGGTGTTAGGGCGTAGATCAATGGGTTGCGGTGGCGAGCGACTGCGGGATGGCGTAAGGCTGGATGTGTAAGTGGATGTTGAAGGCGACCGCCGTCGCCGGGTTTTGCTGTGATGTTTGGAATGGCGGTGATGGTGATGTCGGCGGCGGTGGCGGTGGCGTCCTCTGTGGTGATGGTCGGACTTGCGTCGGCTCTTGTGGTGGTGGCGGCGACTGCTGTGTGGTGGTTGCGGGGAAGGTGGTTGCGGTGCTGGTGAGGCAGTAATGTCAGGTTTGGCTGGTGCTGGTAGTGAAGATCCAGGCACTGGTGCGGCAGATACCAGCGATGGGGATGCTGAATGTTGGGATACGGTAGCTGGTGGGGGCGTGTTTTGGACTGGTAATGGATTGTCCTGGGCAGTCGTGGGGGTGGATTGGATTGGTAGTGTTGGATCCGATGGTGGCTGCTGTTGAAGTGGAGGTTGGGCTGGTGTTGGAGTGTTGATGGTTTGTGGAGGCGGTGGCGGGGGCAACGGTTGGGGTGGAGGCTGTGTGACGGGGGGGAAAGGCTGAATAGGGTTGCCAGACGCCCTGGGGGATGGCGTATTGGGGGTCTGTGGATGGATGATTGTCGATCGCAGTCTGTTGCTGTGTTGGAGGGGAATGTGTCATTGTAGTGGGGGGAGGGGGTTCAGCCGGTGGTGTGGGATGATGTGATGGCAACATGTAGGAAGGGGGAGGTGCTGCTGTCGGAAATACTGGAGTTGGATGTGTGGGCTGCGGTGGCAGGTGACATGGTTGGACCAAAGTCCAAGTGGATGGTGTGCCGTAGGTCAGTGCAGGGGCGGTAGGGTTGGACACAAACGGTGGTGGTTGAAATGGTTGTGGTTGTGGGTGAGGGTATGCCGATGGTTGTGTCGGGGGAAAAATGGGTGCAGTTGATGGTTGTGGCATCGGCCATGTGGGTTGAGGTTGTGTGGTAGGTAATGGTGGTGGCGTGGTGTGAGCGTAGGGCCACGGAAAATGCATGTCGTGGTCGTAGCTATGGCGCGGCGCGGCGCGGCAGCAAAAAAGCAGCGGGGAGGTGCCGAGTTGTATTGTCTAGTTGTTGTTGAAGGTGTCGGCTCTGGTGTCAATGGTGAGTATGTTGTAAGGTGGTGCTAGATGTGAGCTTGTTGGTAGGCGTGTGTTCATGCATATCGAATTAAGCTGAAGAGCTGTAATGCCCATCCTTGAGTTCTGTCGAGGAAAGAATCGCGGCAGCAACATAGCAAATATAGAAACTCGCACATGAAAAGACAAGTGAATGCTGAACCTGAGATCTGGAAGTTGGAATCTGAATTATTCTTCAAAAACCGTTTTTTGGCCCGGCGGCCGGTGTGGCGGTTGATTCTATGAGGGTGTCGGTGCCTTCCTGTGAGAGTCCAGTGAGCGGTGGTGCGTTGGGGTGGTTGCTTTCCCATGCGAAGTCGGCGCCCCTGTGACGGGGATCACACTCAGCACCCGAGTGGGACGGCTGAGCGAAACACACTCTGACACTTGTATTCAGTGACTCAGTTACCACGTTGGGAAAATGGTGAGGGAACAGCAAGGTGCATGAGTCGGCCAAAACAGTATTGTTTAAAAAGTGTTTCCACAGGTGCAAGTCTGCAGAACGATCTGTCGGCGCTGCTCAGCGGGAAAGCGGCTGCAAGGCTGTGGCGGGGATAGGTTTGGGGGAAAGTATCGTGGAACCACCATGAAAGCAAGAGAGAGTGATTGGAACGGCTTGGTCAAAAGTTCAAAACTGGCGCAGGTACGTTCGGATGATCAGTCCGAATATCCCACTCTGTGACCTAGCTTCGTTGAACTGGGTCAGTCACAGAGTGCCCAGTTCCCCTGCCTGTGTAAAGTGGAAAGAGTGGTGGTGAAAGACCCTTTGTCCAGGGTGGGACACACACACACACATACAGACCAGCAGTCACAAGACGGGATGCTTTTTAGTCCCATCCAGCGGACGTGACACCCCTTCCTACTCGGCACCCAACTGGATGTCACTGCTGTATACATGGAAGCGACCCGCCCGGGTCGAACGGGAGGGAAACCGTTCACTAGCTGCAAAGGGCAGCGTTTGGAAGGGCTCCCATGTTGAGAAAGATCCAAGTCAAGATTGGCCAGGAAAACGCAGAGAGAGAGAGAGAGAGTAGAGATGCGTCATCCAAACTCAACCTGACACGAAGCTAGTTCTTGGATGAACCATACCCACCTTGTTGGGATTGTCTTTACCCTAAGAATCATTGGACCCGAACCACCGTTCGCTGGAGGGTTTGGACGCACGCCCGGGGGCCCGCTTTCGGACCCGAACCACCACCGATGCACCGAACGCTGAGGGCCCTTGATTCGGTCGATGTGTTTCCCCATCCGGGCTCCGAGTTCGCCCCATCTCCGACCCGGTGAGCGGTGGTCTTCGACCCCCCGAGACCACCCACCCTGGCCGAACCGAAACGGAGGTGGGCCAGGAGCCCTAGGGTTCGCTGTGCAGGCGATCCGGGCCTTGGATGATGTGGGAGGCGCGAGACACGGCCGGGATGGCGGAAAGGCAGACGGGAGGGGTCAAGACATGGCATGGCACGCACTGAGTCACATCAAACAAAACGCCATGAAAATGACCGGCACCACCACTTTTGTTGGGGTGGTGAAAGACAAGAACCGCTGACCAGGAACAAACGAACATTTCACATAATTTTTTAATAATCTGCCGCTGGTGCCGTACTCTACTATACTCTACCGCAGACACGACCTGTATGGGACTGCCATGTATATGTCCACATCTTTGACTCCTTTTCAACCATCCCTGGCCTGAACTCTCGGGCGTCATAGCAAGTCCCAATCGCAGGTGGTGTTTGGGTGATCGATCCCTTGGATGGTGGTACTCATCCGCGACGAATGGGACTGGAATAGGACTGCCGAGAGTTCCGGCCAGGGGTAGTGGTCTTGGGGGGTCAATGGATCGGCAGTCCCATGGAGCGCTTGGGCATGTGGTACACGTCCTGCCCTTCGCGGCGCAAATCGCCGTGAGGCAAGGGCGTGCCGCTGTTAGCCATGGCTAGCAAGGGCACCGGGATGAGTTTGGGAGCTGCTCGGCGACGGCTTCCGACGAGAGGCGGACGTTCGACGCGACAAGACGGACGTGACTCAGAGGTGAGAAATGTCAGCGCCCAAAGATGTCTTGTGCCCTAAGGCTCATTGGACCCTCAGTTCGCTAGGGTTTTGACCTTCACAGCCAGGGTCTTGGACCGAACCAACATGTAGCAGGAAAGAGGGTCCATGAGCCTCTGGGTAGTAGTAGGGGTTCCACTACTAAACCACCAAACTTGTGGGCACGACCGTGCCACCCCTTGTTCCGTTCTTGGGCGCTATCGGCTTCCGATCCGGCCCCCTCTAGCGCGCCTGCGGGTTCGATTAAGCCGGTTTTCCGATCAATGGACATTCCAGCAGAGGCTGAAGAACCCTGTAGACTATCCTATAGACGCTCCATGTATATATTGGCTACATGGAGCGTTTGGGATAGGTACCCCTGGTGACGGGTCCTAGTTCAGGTCCCTGGCTACCTTTGTTGGTTATTGGTCCACTTCACCCGTTGAGAAAGAAGCGTCCACGTCCAACTGCGCACGTATGGATGGGTATTTGCACCCCGTCTTGGTCTTGGATGGTCGGATTTCATGGTGCACCATCCACTTCCATGATTCATAGCTGGCATCCTCCATGGTTTCAGAGTCACGAATTCGAATTCCGCTGTTCTGGCTGTTTTCTCATTTGCTTCTCCTTCCGATCGCATTCTGCAATGCATTCTGCACCAGGAGTTGAAGGTGTTCATGTTGCTATAGCCCAGACGCTCCGTTCACCACCGTTGGTCCTTCAAGACCCCAGACATTGGTCCGACCCCAGACTCCATGAGCGTTTGGGAGGATGAGGTTGTTTTTGCTTCTTCGTGTTTTTCCTCCGGTTCCTGAAGCAAATCTTTTTTGGAGCCCAAACGCGACCCGTTCGGCCCCGAATCCTATGGAGGGGTCGGACCCGAATCCTTGGGTCAGGGGTCTGGGGTCGAACCAATCCCTATGGTTTTGAAGGACCAAGGGTTGTGAACGGAGCGTCTGGGAGGGAGGCTATCTCGCTGTCGCCAGGTGCCCGTCTCGCTGCTATCTTCCGAGGGGAAGATCCTGGCAAAAGAGGGAAGAGAACGTCGACAAAAAATGTTTGGAACGTCTAACCTGAAAGCTGGCCCTGAAGCGACGTCGTCATCATCATCATCATCACGGGCATGATCATTACCACTCTTCTCCTGCTTGGTCTTGGGCCCGTCTCTCGACCTCCGCACTTCCGACCCTGACCCGTCCTCCGCGGGATCCGAGTCCGTCGCCGAGGTGGTGGTCATGGGTGCCGGGTTGATCTTTCAGGCTGCCAGAGGGGATGTTCGGCACCAGAGAAGCGAATGGCACGACCGGTTCGCGATGGCATGACCGGTTCGCATGGCCGAGCTCGAGCGAGAGCTCGGATGCGAATGAAATCCGAAGACCAAGCAGGTGGTGCGAAGCACTTCCACTTCCACCATGATTCTTTCAGGGAGTGTAAGTCTTCGTCACAGTCGAAGGGTCTTCTACTCATGAGGACGTGGACCTGCATGGTGTTCAAACCAGCATACTGTTGGATTGACTCTTTTTCGTGCCATGTGCATAGTCCAGCATCGCTTCACCTCACCGTGACCATCCGTGGTTTGCATGGCGGCGAAGGCTTTTCTGTTGGGGAGCAAGAAGTGAACATCACTCTCTATCCCAAAGAATGCAGCAGAACCTTCAGGGACCTCTTTGGAGTCTCTGGGACTTCGGGGACTTTGAACTTGACATCCTCAAGTTCACTCAGTTTGAAGGTCCGGGTTCCAGAGTACCACAACTTAGTTTGTGCAATTGGACTTGTGCCTGCAGCACTGATGTGTTCTGTGCTCTTCTCCTGGCAATGACATACAAGTCCACCCGAATTCCTTCCTTTTTGGGGGGGAGGTCTTGGGGGCAAGAGGCAAATAATGTTTGCCCAGTCTTTGGATAACCTTGAACTGTTAACAATTTTGGGGGATTGGCTTCCCCACCAAATACGCAAGAATTGGTGGAAAAAGGGTAACCTTTGAATTTTTCTGAGAAACTGAGGGGGTAATTGTGTTTAATATTTATGCACAAGATATGTCTCATAGCTCTGAATCCTTCCTCCCAAAAGTGGCAAGTGAGAGCCGGGAATCACGCTATGATGGGTTTCCAAATCGAGCCGCCCAAACCGCTGGCCGAGGGCCTTTGCTTCAGAAAAAAACCATCCAGAAGCCTGAAGAGCAGTTGAGCATCCATCGAGATGTCATGCGACCCTGCGACCACCCTGCCATACGGTGCGCACCCTGCCATGCGACCTCTCCGATTTCAGATCCTGGCGGCCGCCTTGCTGGTCGCTGTGAAGTTGGGCGACGAAGAGACGAAGGATGAAAAGGAGGTTCGCAAGTGGATGAAGGCGAGGCTCCAGCTCCATGGAGAGAGAGAGAGAGGACCGGTTCGCACCCTCCCGAGGTGCGGTACGGTACGGCATCAGCGCGCCCATATCAAGTGACAAAAGGTGACCTTTCAAGGGAGACAGACACAGACAAAAGTGACCCTTGGGAGACTTCAGTGACCAGACCCTTAGGATATCCCTGCTAAACCTTATAACCACCTTTTGTTGTCCGGGACGTGTTTTACCGTAATCGCTGAACTTGGTCTTTTCACAACACTCAAATATATCAATATAATTTAGGCTTTGGACGTGAACAACCGTTCAGCATTTCAAAAGGACGTAAATTCACAAGATGGACGTAAATGTTGCGAGAACTTGCAAAAAGCTCTCTTTTAGCATCCTGGACTGAAATTGGTATCTATCCAGGGTAGCAGGTCAAGTTAGGTCACTTGGAAGAACCAGGGGCAGTGGCGGAGACATTGAGTGCTTGGATGTGTGTGTGTTGGGAGGGTCAGAACGTCCGGTTACCGGTTCTTCCACCGGCCGGGCCCCTCTGTCCTGCAGTTCGGTGGTTTTTGTTGTTGCCCTCCCGCCGTTACGTGGCATGGGCCCTTGGATCACCCAAAACTGCATTGTTTTCCGGATTTGCAGCCAGGTTTTTGTCCACATCATTCTTTCAGGTTTTGTGCACCATATTTGACATGTATCAGGCATGCCAGTCGCAGGGCCGTCCCGTGCTCCGTCTCTGCTTGGACGATCGAAGCCGCGCTGGGCGCCACGCCAGGAAGACGCTCGCTGGGCTCAGGAGGGCGGCTATGGCGGAGGTGAGCCGATCCACCGGAACCGTCGATCACGGCCGGTGTGGCCTCGTTTGGGAACTAGACATGGATCAACTCAAGTTGGTTATAGTGGATTGAGAGGACCAATGGCACAGACCCCAAGAGGTGGCTTATATGGACCCCTATGTCAAGGATATCTTGGGGTCGCCATCTACTCTGAAACCACTGTAATCTTACTTTTGTAGAAACAAATCCCTACACATCCAACGACGCAGTTTAACTTGAATGTAGGAAATACGACGCAGTTTTACGGCATCACATTTTATTCGACGCTCAAAAACTTCGAGGGGACAGTTTCGTTAAAAGTTTCGTTAAAACATGTTACAGTTATATATATATATGTCTTTAAATAAGTCCTGGCAGCACATTTTCAACCAAAAGACAAGTTCAAAAGCGCCTTTTTACCTGCGCCATGTCTTGTAAACATCCACACGTGCCAATCTCTTCTTGGCAATTGCAAGCTTCACGCTAGCAATTTTCACTGCACAGTCACGCTACAGTCACGCTAGAGTCACGCAGAGTCACGCTAGAGTCACGTTCGAGTCCAAGTTTTTTGTATAAAAAACTGGCCTGTTGAAAGTTTTTGTTGAAAAAAACTTCGAGTAAGGGGGGAGTCACGCTACAGTCACGGTAGAGTCACGCTACAGTCACGGTAGAGTCACGCTACAGTCACGGTAAAGTCACGCTACAGTCACGGTAAAAACTGATAAACAACATTACCACCGAAACGCACACGTGCTGCCAGGAATTTGTTGCAATTTCATTATATATGTATCAACAAGTTAAGTACGATAAAAACTTAGGAAAAGACGATAAAAACTTTCAGGTGACAACAAGTTAAGTACGATAAAAACTTAGGAAAAGTCGACAAACACTTTCAGGTGACAAAAGTTTTTGACAGTCGCATTTTCTTGAAACTTTCGAGGAAAATGCGACGCAGTAAAACGGAGACATTGATTTGTAGGGAATGATTGTCCCAAGAAGAGGTGGAGTTCGTTTAGTTCGTGCGAGAAAATGCATGGTTTAGCCCCGATTTGTCCGGGGCAAACTGAGGGAAACGGTTGGAGTCACTTGGACAGTTCTACGGCTTGGGCCAGATGGGCACAGGACATTCTCCCAAGTGTTAGCGGAACAAGGGACCACATGGATCTACATGGATGGCAGATTATATGTATACTTAGGACCATCAAGCGACCTAGACTTCATAGACTCGCATGGTGATGTTATTGTTCTCTTTGTTTGTCACTAATCCAAAGAGAATCATGCTGGCTCGGAGCGAGCTCTGATTTTGGGGGCTAGCGGTGCAGCAAGATCAGATTGACCAAAGAAACGAACTACTTCGCGCTCGTCGCCCAGCAGAACGACCACTTGTACCACAACCTTCGCCAGTGGTAGGTCGCAGTTATTCGCAGCTCATCCATCCCCTACTGTACAGGTCCAAAGTCCCTGCATAAAACCTGGTCCTGAAAACCTCTTTGAGTAGTCTTTGGTATGATCAACGCCAGTAGAATGAGGTCATTGACTGGGATCCAACAGAAACACACAGAGACGCGAGCGAAGAACAGCCCCACCACGCTCCATCCCGCTTCCCATCTCCGGCCGTGCAGAATATGGCAGCTGGGGCTATGGAGAGTCCTTTCAGGCGGGAAATGGTGCGACCAAAAAACAGAAAACAGGTTACTATAGTAGCTTCTAGCTACTAGTTACTAGTAGCGATGGCCTCCACCCTAACTAGCGATAACCTCCACCCTGGACTCCACCCTACCTATTTGTCACCCCTAGCTTCCCGGCCCAGAGGTGCCGGCTAACTTTCCACGCGATTCGTGGGGCGGCGAAGCTGCCCAGGCCACACAGTACGAGGGCTACGACCCCAATCACTTCGCATATGACCCCAACCAAGCTGCCTTTGCTGCTCCTCAGTGCCTACGACCGCAAAGACTGGACGTGCCACAGCCTGCGCGGTCGACGACCGGGAAGACTGGTTCCCAGCGTTTTGCTCGACCACCGGGCGGAAGACCCAACAGTTGGGTTAGTTGCACGTTGGGTTCCCCTACACCGACTTCGTCGTACCTCCGAAACGGTTCGGTGGTCTTCGACCCGAACCTGGCACCCGGGCCCCGGTCGTCCCACCTTCGAAACGAAGATACGACTGGAGGCCTAGGGTTCTATCATGTTCCCTGGCCTATAAGAATCATTGGACCCTCCATGACCTTCACCTTTGAGGGTTCTAGGGTTCTATATATTTGGGTTGTGTGCGGTGTGGAACTAAAGTGAAAAGAAATACGTCCAGACGTGACCCTGGAGGGGGTTTCGAGGGACCGGTGGGGCGTATAGTGAGCCTCCAGAGCTTGAAAAGCTGCATTCTAACGTTAGAATCTGCTCGAACTGTCGATCACGAGTGATATCATATCACTACATGGGGGCATGGCGGAGGAAGGTGTTACATCAATGGTTATAGTTTCCAAACATTTGGACCTAGACCAGAATTTGGGGTGTTTGCCATCTTTCAGTACCCCCTGGAAAGATGGCAAACACCCCAAACTGAAACCAAACCAGGGGGTGTTTGCATTGAATTTGGATGAGTACCCCCTGGAAAAACCTAACATGGACCCTCAATGCCAGTGCTTCGTAGAGGAAAACCAGTCGGACTCTGGGTCTCGTTCGACCCGTCGACTCAGGTTCCGGGGGGTGAACTAACACCATGGTTTCCCCTAGGGCTCGTGGCCTAGCTCCTGAGGTTCGGTGGGACTGGGGGCCCGGGTACCAGGAGGGTTTAAACAGCTTCTGAAAAGGTACTTGGAGGTGTAGGGATTGAGATAAGTACTACTTCGTGCTTTTGATCTTCGTGCTTTGGTGTGTTTGGATGGCTCAGGTTCGCTGCTGCCACACCTTGGGACCCGCGAGCGTACGCGTGAAATCATGGGAGCATGGAATCAAGGGAGCGTGCTTGGAATCGGCTGAAACGCGGCAGACAGGTGGCATGTGAGAAGCGGTCTGTGAAACTCATGTATGGCTGGTAGAAAGGAGGTGGATTTGTATCCAGGCATCAAGTCATGTGATGTCTATAACCGTAGTTTCCCAGGACCTTTAAAGGAAAGGTTGACCTGTTGTTGTAGTTCAAATTTCCATAGTAAAGCAGTGGTTGCTCGGCAAAGACCATTGAATCAAGGGTTGTTGGAAGCCTATAGGCCTATAGGGTATAATTACGTAATTAACAATAATAGTTATATATATATATATAGTTAAAAATGGTTCACGTACCCCAGAACTTCCAATGACTCATGAATTTTACTCCACCTGGTAGTCATAATCCACCAGCATGGGGTGTTCCATGAGTCATGGACTCTCAGGGCATGTTCCCGTTTCCGCTCGCAGGATGCCGGCGCGATGCCCACGGCAGTGGGGGCAGACCCCATGGCGGCGTCCTTCTCAAAGGTAGAAACAGCAGGGGGAAGGGTCTACACTCCTTCAAATCATCATGGTGATGTGGACGGCAGTCTGCCCCTTTTTCTTCGGGTGAGCATGTTTCATCTATATCCGGAGACCAGTCCCAAAAGGTGCCATCCATAGGAGGATTTCAGGGAGTGTATGCGGGGTTTGTATGTGAATGGAGCTGGCCCTGGAGGGGAGACTTGTCCTTGTCCCGAGCCAACAGGCCATGGATCCCCTTCGGTTCGGTTCGGATGGGGCTCCCAAAGATCACTGAGAAGGTTCTGGAGATGTTCAGCTGTTGGATTGACCGTCCCAGACCGGACTGCCAATAAGGACTGCCGATCCATTGGCCCCCCCAAACCGCCAAAGATGGCATAGGTGGAGTGTTTGGGTACTGAAGTACAAGGAAGTTCCTCTTCGGGTCACGTAGTCAGATATTAAATAGTCACTCTCAGGGTAGTGGAGGCACCTTGTCTCCCAAGACCGAGCCCAGGTTGATATAGGGCCTAATATAGGGTTCCCGTTGGTTTCTCTTCCACTCGCTTGATTGGGGGGGTTTATTGCTGATGCTACACTTGCAATGTGGCCTATACGTGATGCACTGCAGCCTGCAGCCTCGTTTTGCTTCGAACATTTCTTCCCGAACTGGTGAGCCCCCCCTTCTCAAAAGAGTCTTCCCAGTTCAGCAAGTCCAAGCACGCGTGCAGTGCAATTTGGCTGGGTTGACCTTCTGATTGGCAGGTGTCCTGCAGTGCCTATCGCCGAATTTGTTTCAATAACCTTTTGAACATTCAACATCATGCAATGATATACAGTGAGGCTTATTGCACAATCATGTGCGAAATGGTGTGTTTTGTGCAGGTGATTTCCTAAAGAACCGCTCCTCAATGAACGACTTCCTATGGCGCACCGTTCTGCTGTTCAGGCACCTCCAAGCTGAGCAACCCACAGCGGACGCGCAGCCGAAGGGCGGAATGCACAGCACACAGTGCCAAAAAGTCCGGGCGTGTTTCCTCGAGCTGGGGGGAATTGGACACACTCCGTGCTGGTGGAGGGGATTGAGAAGGCTTTTTGTGGTGACCTGCATGTTTGGTATCCTGGAAGTGGCGGACTCAAGGAGCTTGAGAATTCAGAATACCTTAGAACTATTTAGTGACTTAGCCCGAAGTGGCGGTTTCTGGGGTTGATGGCTTCGTCATGGAAGTGGATTCAATAAACTCTAGGAGGGTTAGCTATGCATGGTCCTGCCCAGACACGAGCCTGGACCCGAATCCTTTGGACCCGAATCGGAGGGTCAGGGGTCTGGGGTCGAACCAATTCCTGTAGGTTTTGAGACCCCAAGGGCTGTTTGGAGCGTCTGGGCATTACAGAAATTTGAAAAGCACGTGCCTTTCGGGGCCTTCATGCCATGTTTTCCACATACCCAGACACTCCATGCATGTATAGAAAACTCCACCGATCAGTTGGGGTGGTTGACCTGGGGTCAATGCAGCTACATGTTCCATAACTCGTGTTCCATGAATGTGGAGTGTTTCGGCCACGGAACGGATGGGTGTGTTCTTGCTCGATGGCACCACGGACCCGAGCGCTCGCCGGTCAGGTCGTGATCCAGGGCGGCCTTTGCGAGGGCCCGCCCACGGGCCAGCACGGCTGTGTGCCACTGGGACGGACAAACTTGCTGGGCGGTTTGGGTGTGTCGCGATGGGTGGAGCTCCACCTGGGTCAGGATGTACCACTCCCACCGCTCCAGCTGCTCCTTGAGGGGTGCTTTTCTTCTCCCAACACCATTCATGGCCATTGCGAGTTCTCACGGACCCACAGCCGCCCAAGCCGTTCGCACACCACTGGACGCCAGCCGCGACAACGCGCCGGTGTTCTCAAGAAGTCGGCCGTCATACTGCAGGGGGTCAGAGAGGCCAGCAGATCCGGTGTGTTAACACATGTGTGGAGCTCCCGTCCCTCCTATACGGCCACTCAGAGGCAACGCGTTCTTGCTATTCTTTGTGTGCAATGTGAAGGTTGGTTGGTATGTTGCATTTCTCGAAGTCTAGGTCCATAGGCATAAAGTGTATATAGGACATGTAGATTCGTATGTATACATACACCTGTTTGTCAATATTGATCAGCACCAGACCAAGGGAGCTTATGGATTCAGATGACGACCTTTTGAACACACGAGAACCTATCATGCCCATGCCAGTGCAAATCAGAATCAGCCACATTCTTTGGCTCCACTAACTTGTTACTTTTTTGTTCGGTCCCTTTTTCGCTGAGGTACTCCTACCCTGCACTTGAAGACAAGGAGAAAGTGTATAATGTTCTGTGGCATTAGCCACCAGGTGCCTGTTGAGGTTTGGTATGCTCTGGATGGAGACATAACAAAGTCAGAGGACGCATGGACTATCCATGCGTCATATGCATTCACCAATGGCACTTTTTGGATGGAGACATTGAGACATCAATGTGCCGGACTCATGTTGGAGGATGCGTCTTGCATTGTTTTTGGTTGAGACTTGGCGACCGTTTTGTGAGCGAACCCGGCTCACACGAGCTTGAACACTTAGCAGATGAGCAACCAGAGAGTCTTTAGTCCAAAACCAGGCGATGAGCCCCCCCCCCCCCCGTCGCCCCCGGGGGCGTCCATCAGCTCGCGCTGGGCATCCCTTCGATGAAGCCAGGACGTGATGAGTCTCGACGAACTGGTGGGCATCCCTTCGATGAAATGTTCCTTGGACCCAGGATGTCAAACAACCATTGTTTTAATGGTCTGAATCCCAAAGAACCATTCTTTTACTACCCAAACGCTCCAAACGACCCTTGGTCCCTCAAAACCTAGGGATTTGAGACCCCAGACTCCTCCATATGAGGGTCCGACCCCTCCATATATATATGAGGGCCCAGGGTCGCGTCTGGGTAAGGATTTTTACACTACACCACCAGCTCAACCGTTCTTCTAATGGTCGAACTGAAGGCTAGGGTTGGGACTGCATGACGACCGCGCCAACAAGGTTGGTCGGCCGTAAAGGCGAAGCAGCGAAGCTTCGACCGCGGAAGGTTTCGATGACCGATGCGTTTCCAACAGAGGTCAAGTGAAGAGGTCAAGGGACCTGAACTATAGTCTATAAATGTCTATAAGAGTTCTATTGGGTTCTAGAAGTACCTATATAGTCGAACGTTCGGGTTCTGACCCACCTCTGCTGGTTCTGGGTTTTGGCTGTTCGGTTCATATCCCAAACGCTCCGGACTGGCATATTTGGGGGGGGCCAATTGATCGGCATATATGGCAGTCCCATGGAGCGTCGGGGTATACTTTCCCAATATGTCCCATATATAGAGGATCCCGAACTGAGTGAAATCCCTTCTGGCGGCGAGGTGTCCCGGCGACAGTTGTGAAAGAGCTGCCAAGAGCTGCTCCTAGGAACTAGGTCTAAGATGTTTACCCTATAGGCTTCCTGGCCCACCATGAATAGGCAGGTCATCCCGAATCAACTAAGGATTTTACACTACAAACACCAGGTCAACAATTTTTTCCAATGGTCTTGGAAGTCTAGGGCTCTACGGACTCTAGGGTTTATGTTCACCTGATGTTTACCCCGGGTTCCTGGACAGCAAGTCCCATCAGATGGGGTCGCCATTCTACGTAGGGCTCCGTACCTCCGGTCGAAGCTACGAAACGAATCCCCGAAGGATGCATAATCAACAGACCCAGTCAGTGGACCATGGATCACCTTCCCAACCCCTTGGGAGTGGCATGCCACGAATTTCAACAAGAACAGGCAGCCCGAGGACAGGTCTCCGAGTTTGGGAGGCCTGGCTGACCTCAGGTGGTGACCTGGCAGGCTTCGGGTGCAGAGTTTTCGTTCGGGATGCTGCGAGGTGGCGATGGCGCTGGTCCGCAATGCACGCTTTGAGGGGGACAAAGACACAACCCTAAGAACCCCTATGGATCCACATACCTTCTGAAAAGGTACTTGGGCCCTCCAAGCCTACATAAATAGTCTCCAATCACCTTCTGAGAAGGTATACTTGGATCCCTAGGGAAATCTTTGGACCTGGCCACCGAACTGGAGGCTTTTGACCCGGCAGGTTCGGGGGCCCGACAGGACCCGAGGGTACATACCTTAAACCACCTGAACGGGTCGGGTGGACGATGTTCCACCCGATCAAGATCCGCACCCGGGGCCCGACCGCCACCCTTGTGAACGGCAGGGGTGAAGAACCCCGGATTCGCCATGGTTCGGGTCCGGACGGCCGGATCCTATCCGCCCAGACGCTCATGGGCCCTCATATGGAGGGGTCGGACCCTCATATGGAGGGGTCTGGGGTCTCAAATCCATGGGTTTTGAGGGACCAAGGGTTGTTTGGAGCATCTGGGCGGGCAGGGATTTCCGGCGGAGTCAGCCCTTCGGCACTCCGCCTCTCCACGATCCGAGAAACGAGGTGGGGCATCGGGCGAGAGGGCTTGTACCGATTGGCCGCTGGGTGGCAGGTTGGGTGGGTTCTTCCCGAAGATGGTGCGCCTGGGGGTTGGAACTCCGTTCTAAAACTGGCAATGCAATCACCTGAATCACCCGGTGTCTTCATTTCCCTCCCAGCATGGGGTGCCGAAGGCCAGCACAAGTGGACAGACCCAAGACCTGAACTTTTCGAGAAAAGAGGGATGGGGGGGGTGCACCCCAGAATTTAGTATAGAGAAAATAACTACTTTTGGAACGAGAATGGGAAGAAGCGAGGGTGCATCAGTGCATCCTTCCATCTTCAAGAGAACACAAGCTCTGCAAAAAACAGTTTTCAGACGCCTTGAGAAAGAACAAGCAAACAGGGCCCGGGCATTTTGCAGAGAAAGTAGACCGAAATAATGAGGGTGTCTCATCATCACCCTGTGAATTTCAACTGGGCTTCCTTTATCGTGACCATGGAACCGGGTTGAATTTCAAAAGTTCCTGTTTGATCCTTTTGGGGGCACTGAGCATTCGCAGATGGCTTGATCTGGTGACAGGAGGGGGTCCTTACTCACCCTGCAGACAAAGATGGGTCCTTGAAGAAGCAGTGGAAGAAGATTGTCCTTTTTGCGAGGAGTGGTGGAACCCCACTCAACACGAACAGCCAGCTTCTTCAGTTCGTGACCTTTTGAAGGTTCCTTTTCGTGACCCTTCGGAGGCAGGCCTAAGTGGCCAGGTTATCAAGTTATACCCAGACGCTCCAAACAACCCTTGGTCCTTCAAAACCTAAGGATTTGAGACCCCAGACCCCTCTCCATATGAGAGCCCATGAGCGTTTGGGTAGGTCCCTTTGAAGAACCAGGAGGTAGAAAGTTCGGTTCACCTTCATGTTCCACGGAAACTGAAGGAGTCAGGAAACGGAGTTCTCAGCGGAATGGTTCCACTCGATTGGTCGACTTCGACGATGCGATTGAGCAACCCCTGCCAGACGATGCGACTACAGCATTCCTTTACAGCAAAACTTCCCACACATCTCAGGCTGACCGTTGATTTGAGGTCCAAGTAGGCCTCTCAAAACTACTATTATATCTGCTTGGTGCACCAAAGCTGACCGCTCCAAGACGGGCCTTCTTTCGACCCAACCCCGAGGGCGGATTGGCGGAAGAACTGTTACGCCACTTGGGCGGAAGCTGTGGGTGAGCGGAAGGCACAACGCCCGGGGACCGCAGGGTCTGCCGGACTGAAGGCCCTGAGGCCAAGGGCATGGGGGGGTCAGTGAAACACTCATGGGGGGGTTGACCTGGGGTCAATGTATCGATCCATGTATAGGTAGGACTTAAGGATTTGCACCCTCAAAAACAAGGGTTAAAACAAGGGTTTTGAGGGTACAAACCCTTGTGATAGAGGACTATTTTGGACGCCTGCCACGGCCTGCCTGTCGCTGTGCTCGGTTGCTTTCATTATCTTTCACCTTCAGTGGGCCGTTGGGCATATGGCCATCAATGGAAGGAACTTCTTTGGCTCCATGACACCTACCCTCCCAAGCCCAACGAAGTGGAATTCACCCTGGTCTTCGGAAAAAGATAGGTCTTTCCAGTGGTCATGCCATCGACTTCCATGAGTACGTTGAACAGGAGGGTCACCCAACATGGATGCCATTGGCTGAGCTCATGAGCCCTGCGATTCCGGATCCGCAGCATGTCGATTTCACGAGTCAACGAGACATCTCACAGACCGCCAGACTCTGAACTGACCCGAAGTCGCTCTTGTCAGTATAAGCGGCGCGACGGCGTGCACCGATGGGTGCGAACAACGCCGGCTTTGGGTTTCCCCGGCCTGAAGACGAGGTCGAGGTGCATCCGGGACGCAGAAGACTGAAGATGGCGTGTGAAAAACCAGACCCCTGTAGATCCTATAGTCACAGCCCCTTTAGGTCTCGAAGACATGTCTGACAAAACCAGGTGAAACCCTAAACCCTATATGAGCAAAGAACTGGACTGGACAGCCCAGGGATTCCTATAGAAGGATATCGACTGGACAGCCCCTGAACCAACCCGGTCCATTTCGGCCGTTGATGTCGACATCCCGGCCCCTTCCATTGACTATAGTCTTCCTGCGTCCCATCTCAGGACCCAGAGAACAAGTACAAGAAGAGATTTCAGCCGCCCAGCGAGATCGACCATGATGTGACACCACCCGTTTTGCGTTTTGGCGTTTTGGGAATGCCAGATGTGCCAGACTTGATTCGTCCGGGTGGCGCGCTTGCGGGGTTCAATTCGGCATATAATATTATATATACATCATTATACATCTAATATACGCATTGGTACATACTGAGTCCACTTGATGGTTTTGTTCCGGTCCATTGAACCCCTCGCTTCCAGATGCTTTCCAAGGTAGAACGTAACTCGTCCAGAATCACGTACAGCCGAGGTGAGCCCCTTGAGTTGGAACTGGCCCACCAGCCACCAGGGATGTATGGATGTATTGGAGATCCTGGATAAGTTCACTTTCCGAACCCCACATGGAAGTGGACCTGGTTCTTCAAAGTGACCTTTTGATCCCCTGGTTTGAGGTCACGAACAGGCCTGGAAAAGGTCGCTTGGGGACTCCAAAAAGGTCACGAACTGAAGAAGCTGGGAGACCCTTGCTTCCACTGCAATCCTAGTGACTAGGGAGTCGGAGATCGCACGCCCACCGGCAGCACCTAGGGACTTCCAGACAACCGTGGTCACTTGCTTGGTCAGCCTCCTCTTCGCTGTAAAGCAGCAGAGGTCAAGAACTGGTAGAACTTTGTAGAACGATGTTTGATGTGGTTGTTGACGGGATGTGGTGTTTGACGGTTCCCTTATTTAAAGCATGTTTGCATAATCACCCAGATGCTCAGGAAGACGGACAATCCGGATAAGACCATGAAAGTGGAGGTCGTGGCCACGGACTACTGTGGCGAGCTTAGTTTCCATGCAAGCTACTGTGGCGGTGATGTGGTCTGATCGATTCTGAGAAATTCCGAACTCCGATCGATTCTGAATACCGGACACTCCATGTGGAATAGCATGGAAGATTTACCGTTACCGACTCCTTGGGGTGGTTTCAGATGATTTAGGCGAATGATTGTAGGCATGCGTATATTCCATACATGGAGCGTTTGGGCTATTGCCCCAATGATGTCGAAACATGTTTCTTCTCTTCTACCCAGTGGGCTTTGAATAGCCTCACCCCTCCAACTTGTCCTATTCATTCCTATTCTCAGAGATGTGCAAGATTTCCCTGCTCGGAGGCAATCAACTTCCCTTTCAACACCCAGGATGGAACACCCCTTAACCTTTTGCTGGATGGACATATCTCCAGCCACATCTAGCTTTATGAATGGCAGGCGGTTCTTCCACAGATATGCCACCTCTCGCGTTTTTTTCAGTTGAGGTTCCTCAAATCGTCAACTGCGTGGGGGGTCCTCAACTTTTCCACATCACCAATCATCATCGGGTCCTCACCCCTTCACCACCTACCAAACTTGGCCCTTCTTTTGAAGGGTGGACAAGGTCACAACATGTCCCAAGTCTCCAGACACAAAAGGCTGTACACCGCAAAACAAGGCCCGTGAACAAAAGCCTCCCCTGAAAGCTGGGCTAGACACGCAGCTTAAAAGCGCAAGTGGTCCAGCAAAGCCATTGTGACAAGGGGAACATGGCAAAAACACGGGGCTGAAAAACAATGGGCGGTGGGGAAGAGCCGTTCCCTGGACTTGGCCCAGAGCAGAATTCCAACACCACACACAAAGCTCCCGCGCCCCTTGGCGCCGATCACTGAGTGATACTCGGGAGAGCAAAAAGAAAGGGGTGAGAGTGGCTACCTCAGGCGACCCCCCTCAGCAAGGTTCAGGGCGAAGGAAAGGAGCACGCATCTGCAAGGCCAGCCCCAGCCCGACGCAGGGCAACGTCTCGGTCGGGACGGACGCGGACTCACCCGTTCGGCCGGCCACTGCGTGCGCGAGGCGCTTCCACGTAGCACACGCGGCAGGAGCCCAACCGCCAGCGCAGGCCTCCGCCACTAGCCGCACTAGCCGGGACAAATTGAAGACCCTCGGCCACGCAGGTGGCTTCTGTCTTCTGGTGGGCCCTTTTGCGAGCTTCATAGTCAGCAGCCGACCGGCCACCGTCCTGGGCTGAAGAAGCAGCCGCGCCCATTCTCAAACCAGACGTCACAGCCAGGTCGAGAGCAGCCGCACCATGAAGGCCCCAGTGCGGGACGTAGACATCCGCAGGGCGGCGTCCATTGCCGTGGCGGGCACCGTCCTCAGAAGCACCATGAGGATCAAGCCGCGGTGGGAGCAAACCAGGCTTCTCGATTTCAGGGTGAAGACCAGCAGCGTTGGCCCACGTTGCGACCACGGTGCGGAGCCGGTTGTGTCGCTTTGTCCTGTCGCCCCCACAAGGGCAAACCCGTGCATGATCTCCATAGGAGTCACACACTCCGTCACAATAGGCGCAAGCAGTATCCCCCGGATGAACTTGCAGGCGGAGGCGCAAGCGGGCCATGATCCGGAACAAGACACTGTCCACATGCAGGCCCAGAGCAGCACAAGGAAGGGCTTGGAGCCACGCACCTGCTCCGGGTTCTTGAAGGAGTTGGAAATGCGCCGGGAAAGCTTCATGGCCCGGAACAAACCGAAGCAAGCTCAGCAGCTGTGAACCTGTCCACTGCCCGTGACAAATCTTGTTGTCGAAGGGTTGGTGGCGGTGGGGAAGGAACATGGTCGCTGGCAAGCAGGGATTCGTTGAGGTTGGAGAGAACTGTGTCCAAGTTGGAGTTGTAGGCAGGGAACAATGAGCAGCAGACGCTGGTCGTGGCCAGGACAGAAGCTGCGTAAGCAGCCCCACTGTGTCGAGAGACGCTGCGTAAGCCCAGCCCACCACACTTTGTAGACAGAGTGGCCTGCAAGCAAGCCCCTCGCGACAAGGCCCCCGTGCAGCAGCATTCCAGGCATTGTAGGACGGAAGAATCATAGGTTTTCAATGCGTCCACATGGAAAGGGGGAGGGGTAACCCGACTTGAATAAACCAATTTGGACCAGGAAGCACAGTGCCGGAGGAGCAGCAAAGCAGTTTGGCTATCTGGCAGCTGGCTTAAGGCATTCAAAAGGGGCTGTGTCCCGGCCGCCCGTTGCACTGTGTGCTGGTGGCAAAAAGAGGGGCTCCCAATGGCTGCGCCCAGCAGAACAAATTCGCCAGTGGTGTTGAATGGCAAACCTGTCGGGAAAAGGCCCATCGGTTCGTTCCGCTCATCATCCTGATCATGCCCTGGGTGGCCAGTTGTCTTCAGACTTTAGCAGGATTGCCCACATCAGACTACCTCGAACCTGAGTTGACCCCGGGATTGGAGCCAATCAAGAGCTGGTTGCCTTTTTTCAGTCTTGTCAGCCTAGCAAATCAGGCCAGGGGCCAAACGGGTCTTATTTGTAGTTTTATCAATATTCCACCAAAAATGTTGCGTTGGCACACGCCTGAGGTGTGGAGTACGACCTTCACCCCTACTGCCAGGCGGGGGTGAAAGAGAGGATTTGCTCATGTCTCGACGAAGCGGCACTTCTTATCAATTCACGTCGGTGAATTGAAGGTCATAGTCATAGTCTTTCATAGGAGTCTTCACTGGTCCTGGTCCTGACAAGGCTTTTGGTCAATAAGCATCCGCACCCGAAACGAAACAAAGGGTTTGGTTCGGGGCCCCTGCCACCCTTGTGAACGGCAGGGCTTCGACCCCGGACCGCCATGGTTCGGGTCGGTTCGGAGGTTCGGATCCTTATAGGAAGAGATGATCCATCTGGGGATCTGGGGAGACCGTGGCCAGTGGGTACCCACCTGGACCCCCCAACCGGTCGTCCACCGTCCGACACCAGGGTCGCTGGTGCCCGGTGGGTCTCCTGGTGCCATGACCCGTGGTCCACCAAACGCCTTCGGAGGACGCGTGTCGTCCGATGGCCAGGATCGAGAGGGGCTTTGCACCAACGTGGACTGTCAAGGGCTGACAGACTCCGAGAAAGAGATTGGATTGCCTTTCTGGCTGGGCAGGCGCCACACCACTCGGCGCTCCTCGGGGGGGTTTGGCCGAGCGCCGCGGTCCGACGACCGGAAGGAGGAGCGAGCGGTCCTCGGAAAAATCCCCAGACAGCGAACGCGTGGAAGGAGGAAGGTAGGAGGAGGCGAGTCCGTCTCTAGGTGCGACGTTTGGGTATGTGGGGATCGACATCTGGGTCCAACTTGCCAAGTTGGTGTTTGGTGTTTTGGGGTGCCTTCTGACTGCGAGTCCAGTCGTTTTACAATGGTTTGAGATAGATAGATGACCCGAGTCTGTCCTTCAGTGGGGTAGCAACTGGTGTGGGTGTAATAGAAGAGCCCACCTGCTGGTCGATGTCCTTTCTTCTAGGAGGTCTCCCTATCTGAATCCACAGCCAAAGCCCAGGGCATCCAGGCAAACCACGATGTCGCTGGTAACCAGTGGTTCCAAAGACCGCACACCATAGACCGGTTCCGAATCCCTGGCTCCTTATACAATCATATATAGTGGTTTGCCTGGGATGCACTGGGTTCAACTTATAGCCTTCATTTGGACTGAAGCTGGATAGAGTGCTACTGCTTCACCTAGCCCTGGCGGCCGTGTTTCACCACCCTCGAACGCCTCCCTGGAGGCGAAGAACAGCACTGGGGTGTCTCTCTCTCTCTCTCTCTTTGTCTCTCTCTCTCTCTCTCTCTTTGTTTGTCTGTCTGTCTGTTTGTTTGTTTGTTTGTCCCTCTGAAAGTGCCTGTTCAAAGTGCCTGAGCAATCCAGTTAGCCATCCACAGCAGGTTAGCCATCCACTTGTCATGCGAGACACTACACTGGCCGTGAGACGCGACAGAGCTAGAGCCAGCAAGCGAGGCATGCCACGAAATCACAAGTTCCCACATGTTCTACATGTGCTATACCTGGACCCTCCTGTCGGGGTGCCCTGTCTGGAAGCCGAACGGCCGGTAGTGTGGAGTAGTCCAGCCAGGACACCCCGACAGGAGGGTCCTGGTATATAAGCATCCATGGTGTTTCACTCGGATGGTGCTAACTATGTTCATTTTAGGCACCCTGAAGCGTCCCGCCCTATTAGAAACCAATGAGTTGATGTTCTTAGATGTTCTTAAACCAGTGAGGTTCATGTGGTGGAGAATTCAAAGAACATGGGCTTTTTGCTTGATTCATTGGCTTTTTCTTGTGGAGAATTGCGGTCTTTTGATTCATTGGCTTTTTGTAGGAATGCTTGGAATGGAGCATTGGTTGGTGTACATTTGCTTTCGCGCGGTGGGCCTTCAGGTGCGAGGAAGGGCAGAATACCAAGCGAGCAGAGGCCATTGCAAGAAAGGCCCTGGGGCAGGCACGCGGCTTAGTGCAGTCTCCTCCCCTTGCGAAGTATGAACCCTAAATATGCACCCCAGCCAGGAAAAGTGAATAACCTGCAAAATCTGTGAACTTGTGGAAAACGGTTAGTTTTTATAATTCAGGGACACTGGGGGATTTAGGACAGTTAGGCACAATACCACTATATATTGACAATGGACTAGTTTGTGGCACTCTTTAGTAGTTGTATGCCCTGGGGATCCAGTCGTACCTTCTCAGGTACGGTGATGTTCGACACTGTTAGTTGCCGGTGCCCAGTCGGCTCCAGTCCTGTTTCCTGGCGTGTTCGCCGCGCAACACGCGCAGGAGAACTTGAAGAACCACGTCATGGTAGACAAGGACGGTGTTCGACGGCCGATCCAGTGAGCCCTCTATGTTGATACGACGCATGGTTCCTATCCCAGACGCGACAGTTGGGGACTGGAATGCCGAGAAACGGCCAGGGGTGGTGCCAGGGGGGTCAATGGCATATATGGCAGTCCCATGGAGCGTTTGGGTATACAAAGAACCAGGAAGATGTTGGTCTCCCCCAAGAATTGAAGTATCAATGCATGTATATAGGTACAATTACTGTATACTATATAAAACATCTTTAATTCAATACCATGCAACCCATGACATTCGAAAGACCAGAAATCACTAACGGTCGACCGACTGCAGACACTTCGGACGGTCGACCGACGCATTCTGCAGGAGTTGCTGACGAGCAACTTCAAATGTGGCTCCGGCAGCGGCATGTGCAAACCCAACCCCGACGGCGGGCCGCCGCTTGGCCGATGACGGTGAGCTAGAGCTCGTCGGCGCGAGCTTCGGAGGTAGGGAATTGAGGTGGCTGAGAAGTGCCATATGGCGCGGCTGAAACGAAACGACATGAGGCAAAACCCCTCATCCCCCACTAGCAACCCCAATTATATAACTATAGCTGGAATTTGAGAGATCCAGTAGTAGATAGTAGATTGTACATCTAGAATGTATTAGTTATGTAGATGTAGATGTAGTAGTAGCAGTAGTAGCCGTACTTGTACGTTGTACCACCAGCAAACCTCCGAAGAGGTTAAACAAGGATCCGAAAACAGTAGCAGTAGTAGAACATAGCAGAACAATAAGAAAACAAAGCTCAATTGTTCGTTCCATGCACCCCAAGTTGGTGCATTAACCCACCCCCTACACAATTAATTCATTGCCCTTGGGCTTGTGCACTACTTCCTTGAAAGTTGTTTGGAGCAATGAATTCCATGAGTTGTAGTAAAGGGTGTTTGAAACAGGTTTTCCGGTCAGAGTGCGAGGAATCAAGCAATCCTTAGGAGATGTTAAGCAAGGGTCTGAAAGCGCCACAACAGCTGAACAAAATCGATAAACAAAGCACACCTCAAAAGGAAACACGACCTTGTGCGAATTGTTGGTCCAACAACTATATGCACGGTGTGGGAATAACGTCGCAAAAATGTTCCATGATTCCCTCCCAATTGACAGGATTCAACATTACTTACCCTTCAACAACGTTTGTGGTTCAAACTCTGAAAGGTACACTCCCTGAAATCCTCATGGACGTGGATGGCACCCCCGACACGACACTCTGCACGAGGATGTCAGGCGGTCTTCCGAACTCAGGATCCATGCCGTCTGGGAGTGTGTACTGTGTACTGTCCCTACACCTCCAGTCGTACCTCCTCAGGTTCGGTGCTATTAGACCCTCCTGGCACCCACCCACCCCGGTCCCACCTTCGAAACGAAGGTACGACTGGAGGCCAAACGGGTGTGTGCATCGCTTGGCCCGGGGGAGTGCCAACTTGGCCATAAGACCCAACGGAACATCGGCCAGGGATCCACTGCCTGCCCAGGGATCCACTGCCACCTTTTCAGGTACTTGGACTGTGCAAACATACATAAAAGTGTCTCCACTCACCACCTCAAGTAGTTTGACGTCATATCCCTCTGGCTCCTGGCCCATATCCTCAGAAGGTGGTTAGACCCCCATGGCACCCACCCCAACCACCGAACCTCAGGAGCTAGTTGGAGCCCTAGGGGAACCGAAAGCCGTGGCATCTGTGTGATTCACTGTCCATGAGTCGAGGTACTGCTCGCGGCAGTTTGGAGGAGTTTGCACCCCGCTGGCGCCCTAGTGGAGGCGCTGCAATCAACTCGCAGCCTTCACCTTTCCAGCGTTCGTGGCTGAGGTGCTACATCCCCGGAACCAAGGCAGGCGGTCGCGACATCGGCGTTCACGGACCGTGCATGTGAAGAACGGACTGCGCGGACCGGTCTTGGCAATTTAAAAACCTATTCCCCGGTCCAGTACGGGCTTCCAGCAACGCTTTCTTGGTGGCTGTGCAGCCAGGATGGCCCAGGATGGCCTGCGTTCGCGTATTCTTTGGAAGAAACATCCCTTGACGAACCAAGCACGAACTGAAGGTTCCAGGCCTTCGGCGTGATGTTTTGCATCAGTATGTGGACTTTACACGTTTCTGAGCACATGAGGAACCTGCGCACCAGGTATATAGTGGTTTCTGAGGAGATGGCAAATCACCAAATTGGGTGATTTAGATGGACCCCCATCTAAAGGACATGTGGGGTGCCATTTGCTTTATATAGCCAGCTCCTGAGGGGCCCTAATCCTGCAGGGTTCGAGCGATTGTGTTGAAGCCGCACCGCCTCCGCCAGCTTCCCTTCCAAAACGCTGCACAGTTCGTGACATGTCCGCCGGGGCTCTTAAGGCGATGTGCGCTTTTCTGTGGGCCCGGGCTTGGTGATGGTGGGTTTAGTCGTGCAAGTGTTGAGTTTAGTTGGTGTGATCAGCCAGGCTCTGTGCACCAGGATCCACAAAAGGGGTGGTTGATGGACACCGGTCAACCTCATCTCAGGCTATTAGACTCCAGTTTGTCCTAACTGTTCCTAACTGCTTTTTCCCAGACACTCCATGATATATTTTACCTACATTCACCCCTGAAACCATCCCAACGTATGTATAACTTCAGGAGGAAGAACATTTGGTAGCAACTTCACGCGAGAAACCCACAACATGACTTCTTTTTCCCAATGGAATTCCAACGGACTTATTTCCACCCTGAACCAAAATATGTAGTTTGGGGTGGACATTAAAGAAATTAGTCCGCCCGAACTCCACTGTGATCCCTTGTAGAATTCTTGAAGGGGAAAGGGTTAAAATAGTGGTTGTAATGTATTCAATGTAATCACAGGCTTCCAACAGAGGTATCCAGTGACCTGAACTAGGACCCGTCACCTAGGGTACCTAGAGGATAGTCTAGTTTGGCTTCTGACCCACCTCTGCTGCTTGGCAAACCCATTCTGCTCCTGACGGTCGTCAACCTCTGTCGGCTTCCAGACGGGTCGTGTATTCCTGGCGAAGCACCACGGTGGCTGCGCTGAGGTTTGACGTCCTGGCCATCGGCGGCTATACCCCACCACAGGGCACCGAGTGCAGCTGGCCGGAGATGAAGGGCAGCCAGCCGCCTTTTGGGGCTTAGGGTCCTACCCAGGAAAAGTTGATCACTTTTTGTTTTTTTTGGGGGGTTATTATGATTAATATGGTTTATACTTAATTTCACCATATTTCACCATCAATTCGATCTCGATCTCATTATCAGATGGAACAGATGGAAAAAACGGCTTGGCCAATTTGCTTTCCACAGAACAGATGAGCAGCTTCAAAAACCTCTATGATGGAAAGTGTGCAAACTGTAATCTCACATTCTTTAAAAGCCAAAACGCAGGTCGCGAAAGGTTCGCGAAAGCCCCGCGAAAGAACCCCAGAAGAACAGCGTCGCGAAAGCTTTCGCGAAAGTCGAATTTCTTGTGCATGTCGTGTTGTTTATGTGGGTGACCATATTTTTATGCAGGCAGCCGCAGCAGGCCAGCCAGCCAGCCAGCCAGCCGCAGCACACCAGCCAGCAGCAGCAGCAGCGCTGAAGAGCAAGTGTTTCAGGGGAAAATCGAAAAGCCCAGACGAATTTCCGCGAAACCCGCGCGAAAGCCTCGCGAAAGAACCGCGAAAGTCGAAAATATCCGGGAAAGGTATCTGGCCCCAGCAAAAAGTTTCAGCAAGTTTTCCTCCTCTTCTGATGACAACAATAATACTTGAACGGTGCTGCTACAACTCCTTGTGCCAGGATGTTGCCGGAAAGAAATTTGTTCAGTTTTGACCACCCTAAGGACACTTATATCGGATAACTTATACCCTGGAAGTCCAAAGACTATATTTTGACCGGCTGAAGTAAAGGAAGTTCCCTTTCAGGTCCCCTAAAGACCATTCTTTTTATGGTCTTTGACTCCCAGGGTATATAGATCAATCACTTTATTGTACAATATCCCAATCGAATTTCCCAATCGAAACGAATCGCCGCGAAAGCCGCCGCGAAAGCCCCACATAACACCACACCTTCCGCGAAAGCCAGAATGCAGGCCGCGAAAGCTCCGCGAAAGCTTTGCGAAAGCAAACCTGGATTATACAAAAAAGTAATAGGGGTTTTCGAAGCTGCTCAGATGGGAAGTCAATTGTGATTCCTGCGATTTGGCACCGTTCTTTTCCAGTACGCCAAGCCAGATGCTCGATTTGGCCGCCACGGCCACGGTCACTCCGTGCCACGAAGCATCTCGGAGGACCATCTCGGAGGACCATCTCTCGGTCGATGGACCGCGGACCGCGTGCCACGACGGCGATGTCCGCGAAGCGCCGCCGAGGCAAATCGCAGGATGCTGCGGACATTTGTTGCCTCTACGGCATTGGCGGTGGCTGCAGCAAGTCCTACGCCGACGGACCGGTCACCCAAGCCGTCGCGAGCCCGCGTCGGTCTCGCCGCTCGGGGGTCTTTTGTATAGGCATCCGCGGTGGAGGTTGGTGTTGGACGGAAAGAGAGTGGTCGGTCTTGGCCGGAGGGGTGCTAATGTGCAAAGTGTGGCTATACCCTATTGGAATTGTTTGCAACAATAGTTCCTCACAGAAGGAGTTCAGAGATGCTTGACATGTCTGAGACGGATGCATTGGCAGTCTCTTCACATCCCGCCACGTTCGATCCGAGTCGTGCCCGACTGACTTCTCGATATGCGCTGGTCGTGCTTTCCTCGTCCTGCGGTTTCACTCTTTCACTCACACGTCGACGAGCATCCCATCGATGTTAAATGACCTGAACGTTCGGACCCGGAAAACCTGGGGTAAACTAGGTCCTGCGGATGCCCAGCGATGGAAAACCGGTCGTGCGACCAGGATCCTCGGCTGACTTGACGGTGGCAGGCAGAGCTGGGTGAGCTCGAGTGTTTTTGAAGTGCCGGGCCCTGGTCGGATATTACAGCCCCGAGCAGAGGTGATTCGAGGGATCCATGAAAACCACCCCGTATAAGATTGGTATACAGTGTTGCATGATGTTGCAGCATATTACTAGATGTGTGATGGATTCGACCATGGTGTGCACTGCGATGTATGCCCCTGAGGACTTTATAAATATATCGAATTAATTTAGACTCTTGACTCTTGATTAATAAACCCCCCATATGAAGAGGACTTCCAATTCAAGTGGAAGGGTTTATTAATCAAGAGTCTACATCAGTTATTTCAGCCCCTGGCATGTTGGTGAGGAAAGGAAGATAAGCTCCGAGTCACTCACATGGAAGTGGAACACCAGCCCACCCGGTTTGTAGAGGAAGCATGCTAATGCTCATCCCAACTCGGGGCCCCATCCACGTAACCATTCCCAGACACTCCTAATGGGACTGGAATATATGCATACATTGACCCTTCAAAATCATACATATGGCATACATGAGTGTCTGGGATTGGATCGAGGGTACTTTGTTTGAAGGCGCCACGTTTGTAGACGAACGTCGGCGTCGAGCGGCTGACAGACGACGCTGACGGACGGACCCCTCACGGCGAGGCTTCTTAGGGGTGATGGCTGCGTCGCTGAAGGACAGGGAGGGGGTGCCTCGGGGGTTCTCTCGTGGTGTTAAGAACTGGGTTCTCTCGGGGTCTATGTGAAGTTCATGTAGGCTTGGATTATTCGCACGCTCCGCGATGATGGTAAAACCCCCTTTCATATAGATGGGGGATTTGGTTATATAAGCTTCAAGATTTCAAGTCAAACCAGCTTGCAGTCGCCCTGCTCGGTCCAAGTCAGCAGTGAACGCTTCAAGGCAGTCCTGGCAGTTCTTCACTGCCACTTTTTGGACCATAGCTCAAGAATCCCTTGATTGATCAAACACTATTATAGTGAATTTAACAATCTATAAGATATCGTTTCTGCCTTCGGAGCTGTATCGCTTTTCAGGACCCGGATCAGATGTACAACTTCGCCGTGCATTGGATCCAGGCCACACGGAAAGCCGCCGAAGTACGCCACTAGGAGCAAAGGCCATCGCTACTATAGGAGCAAGGACGCTACTAGGGGCTCCTGGCCGTACTACTAGGAACAAGGACGCGGTCTCGGGAAGACTCTCTGTGCTTTGGCCGATCGGCCATCCACTGGAAGGGACATCCAAGAGTCACATGGAGGGAGTTGGGTGTAGCGCATGGGGGGTGTGGAGGTGAGGCTGTCACGGGGCACCCCGGAACCGGCACGGATAACACCCCTTTGAGGCTCCTGCGATGTGACATGGTTTTGTACACCCGGGAAGATGAACGGCATGAACCCGGTGGTTTTTGAGGGTTCCGTGTGTTCATCTTCAAGGGGTATCAAAGTAACTTTTCCAATCATAGCGCCTCCTTGGGATGTTTTGATGACACTTAGTTATAGATTTTGTTCAGTCAACCATAGAAAGACGCTCCTCGAACATAGAAAGTGCCGGTGAGGAGAATGGAGGAAAAGTTGAGAAGGAGGCCTTGGTGGCGGGAGCACGGACGGGAGCACGGAGAGGTTCAGAATCGTTTGATTTCGTAATGACATACCACAGATCATCATAGATGTGGCTTGGAGTTCAAATCAATCTTCTCAAGCTGTAGTTGGGGCTATATCCTTTGGCAGGTGCGCTTTGTTTCTGGCTCCAGCAGGAAAAGACACGTACTTTTAAACATCTAAATGACCGATCTGGAGTACTGTAGCGTTTTTCTTTTGTTGAATGATAAAGTTTTTCTTTTGTTGAATGATAAAGTATAGGCACTTGACCTTTCAAGAAACAAAACATATCAAAGCATTGAAAAAGAACGAGGACAGGAGACCAGGGCATGTTGAGAAAACACGGCTTTTTGTTGGGACTCTTTGTCCGTTGACATGTCTTCAAACGGTCTGGACGGGTCTTGAACTCCCCAGCAACGGGTCTGGCGTGACGTACTTTTAGACACTGCTTTCTGCGGTCGATGGTTCCTGTCGATCACCTCCCGAACTTGGCAAGGTTCGCAGTTGCAGACGTTACTAGCTGGCAAGTTCGGGTGACTTGGTTTACAACTTCCCGAACTGGGTGAATCCTTGCAAATCTGGTGATGATATATCCAACAAAGGTGAAGTGACCTTATTAATAGGGCCCGTCACCTGGGCGAACTATAGGATACGTCTAGTTGGGGTTCTTCAACCTTTGTTGGTATGTCTTGTTTTCCCGGCTGGAGCCGATCCACAAGTGTCCTTCGTTCGACGTCCACCGCCATCAATCGACCGCCGGTAGCAGGCTTCGCCGCGGTGGGTGAACTGATGGATCCTGAGAACTGGGCTTAGACGGAAAAACTGATCAAAGACGGAAAGGTCTGATCTCCAACTGATAGATCTCCATCAGGTCCTGACCAACACGATGGTATGCTCTTAGATGATTCATCCCCCCATGTACCTGGGAACCTTCAGGACTCGTGACCGAACTTAGTTCGGTCACCAGCGTAAGTTCGGTCACAAGCTGGGGCCTGGAAGTTCGGTCACTTAGTAATTAAGGCACTCCCTCCAATTCGAGGTCACGAACTGAAGAGGTCGCTGGTAAAGGTTGACATTCACTTCTAAGATAAACATATCAAAGGAAGGTGAAGCAGAGGTTTCACAACCCAGCTTTTCATGTGCACCGCCTGGAGCCCTTGGAAAGACCAGGTTCCCCTGTGGTTCAGACCATGGGGATGGTCCGAGGGATGGTGAAGACGAACGTTCCACTTGGCAGGACCAGTTGAAAGAGGAAGTCTATTGGATGTGGCGAATTCATCCCAGCAAGCGTGCGGCGGAGGACTGGACCCGACCTTCCTTGGTCA
This sequence comes from Durusdinium trenchii, assembly GCA_963970005.1. NCBI lineage: Eukaryota > Dinophyceae > Suessiales > Symbiodiniaceae > Durusdinium > Durusdinium trenchii. Next base: position 407,918 of record CAXAMN010028250.1, on the reverse strand, counting down.
TTGTCCATTGCTACTAGTAACTAGAACGCTACTAGGGGCTCCTGGCCTTACTACTAGGAACAAGAAGCTACTAGGGGCTCCTGGCCTTACTACTAGGAGCAAGGACGCTACTAGGGGCTCCTTACTACTAGGAGCAAGGACGCTACTAGGGGCTCCTGGGGCCATACTACTAGGAGCAAGGACGCTACTAGTGGCTCCTGGCCTTACTACTAGGAGCAAGGACGCTACTAGGGGCTCCTGGCCTTACTACTAAGGACGCTACTAGGGGCTCCTGGCCTTACTACAAGGAACAAGAAGCTACTAGGGTCTCCTGGCCTTACTACAAGAAGCTACTAGGGGCTCCTGGCCTTACTACTAGGAGCAAGGACGCTACTAGGGGCTCCTGGCCTTACTACTAGGAACAAGAAGCTACTAGGGGCTCCTGGCCTTACTACTAGGAGCAAGGACGCTACTAGGGGCTCCTAGCCTTACTACTAGGAGCAAGGACGCTACTAGGGGCTCCTTACTACTAGGAGCAAGGACGCTACTAGGGGCTCCTGGCCATACTACTAGGAGCAAGGACGCTACTAGGGGCTCCTGGCCTTACTACTAGGAGCAAGGACGCTACTAGGGGCCCCTGGCCTTACTACTAGGAGCAAGGACGCTACTAGGGGCTCCTGGCCTTACTACTAGGAACAAGAAGCTACTAGGGGCTCCTGCCCTACTAAGGACGCTACTAGGGGCTCCTGGCCTTACTACTGGGAACAAGAAGCTACTAGGGGCTCCTGGCCTTACTACTAGGAGCAAGAAGCCTACTGGGCTCCTGGCCTTACTACTAGGAGCAAGGACGCTACTAGGGGCTCCTGGCCTACTACTAGGAGCAAGGATGCAAGGACGCTACTTGGGCTAGGGGCTCCTGGCCTTAGTACTAGGAGCAAGAACGCTAGGAGCAAGGACGCTACTAGGTGCTCCTGGCCTACTACTAGGAGCAAGGACGCTACTAGGGGCTCCTGGAGCAAAGGGCATCGCTACAAGGGCATTGTACTAGGAGCAAGAATGCTACTAGGGGCTCATTGCCTACTACTGCGAGCAAGGACGCTACTAGGGGCTCCTGGCCTACTACGAGGAGCAAGGACGCTACTAGGGGCTCCTGGCCTACTACTAGGAGCAAGGACGCTACTAGGGGCTCCTGGCCTTACTACTAGGAACAAGAAGCTACTAGGAACAAAAGGGCATCGCTACTAGGAGCAAGGAAGCTACTAGGGGTTCCTGGCCTTACTACTAGGAACAAGAAGCCACTAGGAGCAAATGGCATCGCTACTAGGAGCAAGGACGCTACTAGGGGCTCCTGGCCCTACTACTAGGGACAAGAAGCTACTAGGCATGAGATCTGCAGAATCTGAAGAATAGGTGGCACCAGCCCCAGATGGTTTGTATATAGACCCCACATGTTAATCCAGAAAACAGCGTCTAAAACTGTGTGCCAATCGACTTCTCGGAGCGCCACTCACCCTTCTCCAACCAAAAGCGGCCGCGCTTTCCAGCGCGCTGGCGCGCTCCGCATGCTCCGCATCCCTGGTTTGCATTGCCTCAGCTGTTGAAGCTTCGGGATGTTGCGCAGGAATGGGACAAGTTTCAGGAGAATCTCAAGGCCCAGGGTTTTCGGGCCCAAGGCTGTCCCAGTCGATGGATGGATGGGACATGCATGTGGTTTTGTTTGTTTTTATATACTCTTGTTTTTTTTGCGTGGGCGTGGATGGTTTTACAGATTGGGATGTTCTTGATATGTTATAATACCTGGACCTCCCAACTGTGCTAAATATACATTTTTTCATGTCGATAGAGACCAACAAACAGGCAGAAATGTTGCATAATTCGAACAATTTCTGTATCATATGAATCCCCTTCCAGTGATGAATATTTGAGCTGTTCATGGGGGCTGCATCTAGCCCATTTCTGTCCATTTCATTCCATTCTTCAGAAACCAGGCACGCCCTGAAGGAATCATGGGCCAGCGTGGATGGCATGGCCCCAATAGCCCCGAGTTCGGATGACCCTTGCACCAAACAAATAGATAGTAACATATATAGTAACAGAACTCCACTGCTTTTGTTCGGAGAGTGCCACGGGAGGTTATACAAGTGACCCAAAAGGATTCCTAAGTTGCTTAATTTTTCCCTTTTAGAGGGACGGTTTTCATCACTCAATACACTTCTCCTGAAGTCTACTTTCATCCGGTTCCTTTTCAGTGATGTGGCTCCATAGCAAGATTCAAAAGAACACCCAACCCAACCCAACCCAACCCAACCCACCTGCACATCCTACCCAGTCAGTGGATAACCTTTAACCTTTTGTGGGGATTGAGTGTCCACCCCACGTTACTAACAGAAAAAAAGGAGCTGAGTTTGGTTATATTTAATATATATATATATAACCCTCTTTGTTAAAAAAGGTTGAAACCAAAACAGCGCTGAAAGGGAGTCCCGCCTTCCGCGTTCCGCTCGCCTGGAGGCCAGCAGCGCGGTGAGTTTCCCCGACGAGCCCGGCAAGCCCACCGACGAGCCCGGCGAGCCAACGGAGGAACCGCCAGGCTCGTCGTCCGAACCGGGCGGCTCGCGGGGTGGCGCGATCCGCCGGTGCCGGTCGTTTTGGGTGGCGCGGCGGCGCGGATGTTTGTTCAGCGAGTTCGGAGGAGGTGATGAATACACAGAAATGGCACCGACTAGAATGACTTGTGCATAATATATTTGCTTCCAGGTGATGTGCCTGTGTGCGAGATTCCTCTAAAGATCGGGAACGGGGGGTGCTTGGCGCGAACGTGCAGAAACATCGCACCGTTTAAGCATTCTTTGTGCCAGCTATGGCTTTGGGTAGCAAGGCACTTGACGTGCTTGGCACTTGGCACTGAACTTGATGGTTGCTGCATAGTTCTGAACACGCAAATCCAAGATATGCCTGCAGACCCTCCTTTGTTTTGCTTGTTTCCAAATCGAACCAAGCTGGACTCATCAAGCCCAGACATGACCACTCCATGGGGCTGGACTACCAATGCCAGGGGTGGTGCCAGAAAGGGGTCCATGGAGCCTATGCCAGTCCCAGGCAGTTCGTGTCTGGGTACTGTCAGTTAGGGTGGTGCCAGGGGGTAAATATGCCAGTCCCACGGAGTGTTTGGGAGGGGGGCAATTTTCACTCTGACTGCACTCTCGCCCAAACACGGCTCCGGAGGTGAGACCACGGTCTCCCCAGGCGCCCAAACAACCCCTTCTCCTGGTGCCGTGGCTGCGGAGGGGGTGACGAGAAATGTGGAGGGCGGGGGGGCTTCAAGTGGTGGAACAGTTGCAGCTCCAAGGACTCCAACGTGAGGTGAAACAACGGAGGTTGACCAGCGCCTACCCGCGTGTATACGGTGTCTTCGGTCCACAAATATCGGTGGCCGCGGGCCGTCAAGTCATGTCTACAATCCCCTAGGGGTCCAGTCGTACCTCCTCAAAAGGCACGACTGGACCCTCCTGGCACCCACCCCAGTCCCACCTTCTCAGAGGGTACGACTGGATCCTTAGGGATCAATTGTGGAAGCTGGTTGCTTAAAAGGACTATGCCGGGCCCCTCCTGACTTCCGCGGCGAGGGTGTACTGTTTAGCAAAAGAGAGTATGATTCCGTAGCTGCAACCTTCACAGCAGAATCCTAGTTTGCACTGGTTTTCCTGTTTCCGAAGAAGCAGAGCTCCATTTCAAGAGCATGTTACTTAAATCCAACCGGTGCTTTTGGTCGCCATCGGCAAGAACAGGTGATCCACTTGCAGCTAGTGTTTCAAGTGGTCCAAATATTGCGACGGGGGCACCGGGAGACAGCACGCCTGGGGCGTCTTGCGGTTGGGTTTGTTTGGGACTATCGTTGTGTTTTGTTTCTTTCTTTTTGGGCCGGGAGGCACAGCCGAAAGATGCTCTTCCGGCACACGGATGCTCTCAGGTCCAGATGATGAGCCGCCTGCGCGGCCCTTCCCCATTTGGCCTGGCCCCCGAGCTTGTCCAAGCGCAGAACCGCCTGATGTCTCGGGTTTGTGGTGCATTTACAGTCGTGCTGGGCCGTGGTTTCAGCTGCGCAAGCCCTGGGGCAGCCCTTGGGGTCCTGGTGGATTCCCCGATCGGGCACCTGGCCGCCGCACACAGCTCTGAATGAGAACCACACAGTCCGAGTTGGTGGGTTTTGGCAGGTTTGACTGAGGCTTCTGTTCACGTTCGGGCCTTTGGGTGGATCCCGTTGGGGGCAAATCCAGGAGATGCATACCAACAAAGGTTAAGTGACCTTATACGCCTTATAGGGCCCTACTGGGCTAACTATAGGATAGTCTATAGGGTTCTTCAACCTCTGTTGGTAGATCTCAAAATATCTCAAAAGATGGAGATCCTTTGGTTCGCTGCCTTTGGTTCGCTTGTGCCACTCTGAGATCATCTGAGATCACTAAGAGCATGCGAGGCTCCAGCTTCGTCAGTGCCCTTTGGGCAAAGGTCGCAAGCTGTGCACCAACTGGAAAGACACCTGATTGACACCCATATGCCAGCACCACCCGTTTTGGTGGTGATTGGATGGAAAAGACATACGGTAGGATCCGGGGTCTATCAACCACTGGCCCTGGGTGGTGGTAGTGGCAAGAAGGAGCTATTTTTAGGATGTCTTTGTTGCTGTTGGCACCAGGCTTTGAAGGATCCCGGCCCTTTCGGCACCGGCCTTTTATTTCTGATATTTCTGCAACTCTTGCGATAGGTATTCTGCCCAACAGCGGCAGAGTCGCGCAAATCCTTTCCGCTCCAAACCTTTCCCAACGCTCCATGACATTTCCGGGTGGTGGGTTCAGGCATATATTCCAGTGCCATGGGTTGTGAGTGCTGAAATCATTGACTTAAGGAATTACAGCCGTTTGCAGACCGTGTCGACTCGACGGCCAGGTTTCTGAGTGAAGAGGTTGTCAAAAAAAACACTACGGCTCCTGGCTCATGTCCCTGGAAGGTGGTATTCGACCCTTTGGCATCCACCCCAACCACCGAAACGGAGGGGGCGGCCAGGAGCCCGATCGGAAATAGCATGCTTGAATATACTTGACACAATTTAGGGCTCCAAGTTCAGGTCAACCTCCGAACCCACCTCAAATACGTGCAAGCTGATGCGGCTTGCCCTTTGGAAGAGTTGAGAGACCAAACTTTACCAAACTGCTTCAGGACGACCGAGGAGGGGTTGGGAAGGAGATAGACATGTGCGGCATGTGCCTTCCAATAGTTGTTTCAAGTGGATTCACTCACAACGCATTTGGAGCCCTAGAAACCCTAGGGCCTCAACCACTTCTCCTGAGAAGATGGTTGGGGTGGATGCAAGGGGGTCTAACCACCGAACCTGAGGATATGGGCAAGGAGCCCTAGGAAAATTAGTCTTGCAAGGATGGTGTTGGAGACCAGTCGCTGCAGAAAGGGCTCCGCACAGCTCGGGGCCCTTCACCATTTCCTTCTGGTCCATGAACTCATCACGCTTTGGGGCAACAGCTGCGACTTCTCCACAGTTTTTCTCCGCCATGTTTTCTTTCCCCCAACGGCATGGACTCATGGACTCACGCAAAACTCCAAGTATATGGGACAAACCGGGAAGTTCGATCAAGAGCTATTTTCTACCGAGAATTTCAGACTTGTGCGACTCGTAGGGAATGAGGGAATGAACCACCCCTGTAGGCCCCTCTGGATCCATTCCCATATTCATAGGAGGAGAATGGAGTGGTTTATATAGGAGCTCCTTCGGCTCCTCTGAATGAGGGAATGAACCACCCCTGTAGGCCCCCCCAATGAGCCGAAGGAGCGCCTTGAAAACACCAACCAGGTTGGTTGCCCCTGGTCGTGAACAACACAGGTATATGGGACCTGGCATGTGCGCCCCTCTATTCTCCCTACATGGACATCAGAATCTAAAAACCTCCCTACCCTCCCCATCACACTCTCCCATATCCAGTTTTCCTAGCCCCAAAAAGACTCCAAGTCGGGGTTGCCGAGGGGCTCGAAGTGGAGTCTTTCAGGTGTTTTTTAAACATGAATCAGGTGGGCAATGCAACAACACAATACAGTATTTGTTTGTGCTAACGGGTTTTGTAACGGTCCCATGTTTTTTTGCGTTTGATCGTATTTGGGGTGGGGTGTGGCGGGGGTTCAGTTGGGGTAATGGCAAACGTTGCACATACTACGCAGCTGCTTTTTCCCGGGGCTGACTTGCTTTGTGAGAACATAGGGTGGGCTGGTGGGTGGGTGGGGGTGGGGTCAGGTAATGACAAACGTTGCACATGCTATGCAACTGCTTTTTCCCGGCTCACGGGGTTCTCGATGGATATAACCAAAGGTGCCACTGATTGACTTCTGACTGTTTACGCACATCTACATTCTACATCACTTGAAGAGAGCGTCCCGCGAGGCCCACCTCACAAGACTTTGCTACTCACAAGAGTGTGTCTCACAAGGATAGACAATTTTCAAAGAAGTTGCAAGGTCGTGTCGTGTCACGGTTCTCGAGGTCAACCGGGACGTATGCGACCTGTCATGTGGGGGGACCTCAAGCTGCTCATGCCCAGAGAGCTGGCTTGTAAACATGGCCAGACTGATTTTGAATGAGCAGTAACCATAGAGGATCGCTGAAAGCAGTAGGACACGGGGGCGTTGTCGAAGAAGGGGTGCAATGCGTGCTTGAAACCCAAACACATGCACCCAGACCTGCAAACACTGTAAATCGGCTGAAAGCAGTCCCGAATTGGTCGAATACCACAACTTTGGGACCGTTACGGAGCCCGTTACCTTGTTTGTTGCTTGATTTGTTTCTATGGCAATTGGTTTTTTTTTTCAGTTTCTTTTCTCTTGATAGGGATCTAAGTAGCTCCTTAGAAAGTGTTTGAACCCTCCAGCAGAAGTGTCTCCAATCACCTTCTCAGAGGGTATGTGGATCCATATAGAGGGTCTAAGTTTGGCACCTTTCTTCTCACTCCAAGACTTCAGCTTGCTCAGCCCTTGATGTGCAAAATTGTGCAGTTGTATTTTGTGAGCAGTCCTCCGACATGTTAAAGTCGACGCAACATGGACTTGGACATCTCGAACATCGGGTGCTGCTGTTTTTGCTTTGTTTCCGTTGAGTCCGAAGGTGGGTTGCGGGATTTGTGCAATGAGAAATAGTATTGAGTGGTGTCCGTATTAAACATGTTGGTTCTATTAGGATCTATTAGGCGACCTTTTTGATCCTTTTTGACCTCAGCGTCATCTTGTGGCATTTCACCTGTACAGGGTCAAGCTAGCGAGTGGCAAGTTCTCAAGTTGGCATCAAAAGCTTCAAAAGGGAAACCAGACAACCAACAAGCATCGGCAAACTAAAATGGCTCCGCGCCCAGGAGCACAAAAATACGACTTCCAACTTGTGCTGCGTCATTGGCTCGGCTACTGCAGCTCCGCAATGACAGAGACCCCTAATGACAACATCTCCAGCCTTTCACGAGCTGACCAATACCAGGTAGGTCGTGCCTGGTCAGTCTCCTGCTGCCATGACCGACAGAGCCATGCCCTCCTCCTCCAGTTTTGGGCGTTGGCTGTGCAACCCATGAGGGCTAAGTGGTGCAACGCTAGACTTTTTGGAGCATGTAGCAGATGTGCAGATTGCCGGCTTTACTTAGGGCAATTTCTATATTCCCCATGTGGGTATTCTCCGTTTCCCAAAGCAGGTCAGTATGCTACATGCCACACATAGGCCATGGGAACAGCTACATCGCCCCAAGCTTGTACGTATAGAGCGCGTGTGTGGCCATGACAGTGTACATACCGCGTGTGATCGTGGACCGCTGAGGACCATTGTCGCCGCCGTGGGTGCCGCCGCGTTCTTGGTCGCGGCCCGGAGCCCGAGCGAAGGAGATCGAAGGCAGGCGCGATTTGATGCGGGCTGCGTACTGCAGTTGGTTGTGAGGGGTCTTGCAATTCGATTGGCACCAGGGTTTGCCAGGTGGTAGTTTCGCGATTGCTGAGACAGAGGTTCTGATTGCATTAAAGAGACATTAAAATACGGAGGGCCGAAGGCTCGGCTGAAGGTCCATATTGCGAACGATGTATTAGGGGTGTGAGAGTGGGTGTGAGTTGTAAGCACTGTAAGCGTGGTTGCGTTGTGTGCATATTGGGAAGGGTGAGCCCAAAGTCTGCTGGGGGAGAGCGAAAGGTTGCATTGCAAAAAAGAGAGCGGGCGTGCTTTGGAGAGCACACACTAGCTTAAAATCGATCAAAAAATACATACCACGCAAATTTTAAACAACTGCTCTGAGACCTAGACGAAACGCATATTTTCCTATCTTCCTACACACTGGTTCAAAACCTACTGAAAAGACTGTAAGAACCAAGCGAAATTTCAACACATGCGCTGAGACCAAGACGGTTCGCACATTTTCCTGTTGCCTATGCAAAACATCTATGTGCAATATGGTGCAATGACAGTGTGTAAATCATTGATAAGCATTATTAGTTTGACTCGTCTTTGTTCAATAGCAATAACTGCTTGGTTATTTGTACGCATGTGTTGCCAATATCAGTCAAAGCTGTTTGGCTTTGAATCTTGCAAGGATTGATATCAGATATGAAAACTTCAGCTTCTACACTAACCCCTCAGCCACTTCACCTTGATCCCAAAGGACCTTTTCTATTCTTCCATCTATGCTTTAATTTCTTTGATGTCCTTGGTTCATAGGCAAACAAGCAATCCAATTACTTTACTTCGTTTTACTTCGACTGGTCCCCACCATGACATTTCAATTTGATCAAAACTCTGGCATATATTGAAATATTGTTTTGACATTCTTGTTAGCATTTCTTTTGATATTCTTTCTGGCGTATCTTCTGGCATTCTCTCTGATATATCCTTTGACATTCTTTCTAGCACAGCTTCTGACATTATTTCTGGCATACTTTCTGGCATCTCCTTTGACATTGATCTTGGCATATCTTCTGACATTCTTTCTGGCATATCTTCTGACATTCTTTCTGGCGTATCTTTTGACATTCTTTCTGACAATCTATTCTGTCTGGCATATCTTCTTACATTGTTTCTGACATTCTTTCTGGCTTTCTATCTGGCATATCTTCTCACTCGCGGTTGAGGTCTGACGGGGAACGCTGCTGTCGGGAGCTGGTGGTTGAGGTCCGGCGGGGAGCTGGCGGTTGAGGTCCGGCGGGAAGTACTGCCGTCGGGAGCTGGCGGCTGAGGTCCGGGGGGAACACTGCCATCTGGAGCTGGTGGTAGAGGAGACGAGGAGACTTGAGGCAACCGACATAAAGTCTAACAACCCTCACCTGACAGGTGGGGAAGTAACACAGGTTTCATTGCTGTATGACTTTGGCTTTGGCAAGAGCCATGACAAGGCAACCAAAAAGAAATGCATATTATGTAATTATATATACATATCATTTGTTCAAGTCACATAGAAATCAATCAAACTTCTTGTGCCTAGTCTACCTCCTTACCTTCTTAGAAAGAGCTAAGCCAAACAAAACAACTTGACCAAGAAAAAGCAACCTTCCTTCTTTCGGTGTTCAATGTTAAGGCACGTTTGATCGTGTAGAACACCTTAAGCAAGACAGCTACAACCTACTGGAGCAATAAAAACACTTATTGAGACAAGATTCCAGAAGAAAAAAATTGTTGGCTGGATAGAAGTTAATTGATGCTGTTGCAATTTGGTCTAGGTCATCTGTTTCTTTAGTAATGCGGTCCTTTTCTTTGGATTTTTAATACTCTAGCATGCGGGTTCCTTTTGGTGCTCAATGTTGAATGACTTTGTGCGCAGGGTAAAAGTTAAGCAGAACATACATAACCCTATTGAAACAATTGGAAAGCGTTTGAAGCCTTTTGAGTCTACGCCTCACAAAAAACTAGGTTTTCAGCTGTAGTTTTGCTTCAACTGTTCAGACCAGGCCAGCAGAGGTTTCGAGGGAGTACCAAAAAAACAAAAACAATACAAAATACAAACAAACACATAAAACAAAAAACAATGCTTGCTACAACATGATGGCAAAACACACAAAAAAGATCAGAACAGATCCAAATCCTATAGCACCTTGAATTTGTCTCAAACATGTTTTTGTTTGTTACGTGTTTTTTAGTTTCATTTTTGTATTATTTCCTCTAAACTAAACCTGCCGGCCTGATCTGAACAATTGAAGCCTCAAACCTTTGGCTTTGTGAAGTTTCAACCAGAACCCGTGTAAAACACGGTGTTCTTGTTCACAACAAAACAACGTTGAATCTCGAAACGCAAAACAACTCCCAAACCCAGGTTTTGGTGATGTTTCAGCCAAAAACACCGTAAAACATAGTGTTTTTGTACATTTTTGAGAAATTTTGCAAATTTGTCGGTTTGAATGTGGCTAAACATTATCATTTCCGTTTGTTTTAAATCGTGTCAGGCCATGCGGGAAGGATGCAAAACATCGTAAATAACCGTGTTTTCTGGAGGGTGAGGTGGTTGAATGTAGCAGTGCGTTGTGGAATTTGATGGAAAAACACGCAAATGCTGTGTTTCCGGACTCAGGACGTGAAGCTGCGTAAATAGTGTTTTTTTGAGCAAGGTTTAGAACAAACGCATAAAACACCGTGTTTTTTCGCCGTTGCTTGAGATAAATTGTTGGTGGGTGTGGACAGACATTGCTGTTTGGAGAGGCCTAAATGCAGAGAGTCGAATTGTTTCGTTGTTTTTTGGGGTTTTGTTTGAAGGCCGCCTCGGGAAAAAAGGGGACCTCCGAAAAGTGGATTCTGGCGACAAGTCCGTTGACAAAACATGAGAAAGCAGGACACGGCAGATGCATGTTCGAGCGTTCAAGCCGCTGTTTGAGGTAAATTTTGTGAGATTTGTGGGACAAATTGGTACATCGCACTGAGTTGCGGCTGCTGTTTGAGGTTTGTGGATGCAGGTATGCAAAGACGCGGTGTTTTTCAGAGACCTAGATGGAGAGAACCGAAGAAAAACGCTTAAACCACATTTCTGGGTTGGCGCTCTCCTCCGTTTTTTTTTGAGGGCCATCTCCCGGGAACAAAACCAGGCACCTTTGGAAAAGTTTGTTTTAGCACCAAGTTCCCCCAAAAGAGACCTTAAGGAAACCACAAGATGCCATTTTGCGCTTTGATCGGAGGCCGTGTGGGGCGGGCACCTGCGGGTGTTGGCGATGTTGTTGGACGAAGCAGGACACGGCAGATTCATTTCATGCATCTTGCGAACGAAGTGGCTGGGAGTTTGGGGGCTCTCGCGTCGCTTGTTTGGGGGGTTCTTGAGGGTCATGGGTCAAGCACGCGTCGCTTCTTCTTAGCAGTTTTTGGTCCCCTCGGCTTTCATGTATGAAGCTTGACCATGCTTGGTGTTGAGTCAAGGCTTGGGTGATGAGTCAAGG
>CAXAMN010028250.1:379117-396496 GCA_963970005.1 Durusdinium trenchii | reverse complement strand
GGTGATGAGTCAAGACTTGGGTGATGAGTCAAGGCTTGGGTGAATAGTCAAGGCTTGGGTGATGAGTCAAGGCTTGAGTGATGAGTCAAGGCTTGGGTGATGAGTCAAGGCTTGGGTGAGTGCTTGTTGAGTCAAGGCCTGGGAGTTGAGCTTGGGGCCTGGGGATGCTTGCGCACGGCCATGCGGCCAGACGTTCATGGTTTTTTTTTGTGTGCAAGGACACACTTTTTGAGTGAAGGACAACGTCGTTACGTGTGGCACATGTTTAATATATATAATATGTATATATGTATTTTATATGTAGGAACTATTTCATCAACACTAACATTCCGTGGATGGTTTGTAATTCTGACATGCCCAGCGGTTCCGTATCCGTACACCTCCAAGTCCCACCTTCTCAGAAGGTGTTTAGACCCTCCTGGCACCCACCCCAGTCCCACCTTCTCAGAAGGTACTTGGAGGCCTAGGGTATACGCATTGCCGGAAATCCAGCAATAGGGCTCTGCAGCGCGCACTTGGTGCACTTGACATACCTGAGGGGTGGTTCTACTTGCCCGGCGGCCCAGTGCCGCCAGCGCGAGCAGTTCATGCCATGCCAAACAACATGAGGAAATACAACTGACAGGTTATGCCTTTTCTCACTGCTTTTACACCATGGCCATTACACCAGGCTCAGACCTGCATGTTGAATAGAATAACTATTATTGCTTTTTTTTTGAATAGGCTTCAATCGCAAGGGCACCAACATAGGACAAATAGGGGTCAGTCATGTAATCAACAATCGCGGTTGGAGTATGTTGGACTCCATACCTACGTATTCATTGATCATCAGTTTCGTCAACCTTTATTGTTGCGGAGGTTCATCAGTTTTTTTTGTTGCAGCTCGACTGAGAGACCGCGTGTTTCGGTGAACCAGCTCGACTGAGATACCGCAACCCGAACCAGCGCCGTGGTTCCTCGGTGGAAGAGGATCGCCGGTCATTGCCCTTTGGCGGCAGGACATGTTCCCATTTGGGTTCCAGTCGCACTCCTCAGAAGGTATTAGGACTCTTGAAACCCACCCCAAGCACCTTTGAAACGAAGGTACGACTGGAGCCCCAAGGCTACTCTTGAACAGAATGCATACCATGGAGGGGGTCGGTGTTTTGGGAAAAGGTGGCTGCAAACCATCATCATCCTACTGGTATTCGTAGACGTTAATTCCTAGTGGCTTATCCCATTCATGGTCAATTTCAGAATTTGAGGGTCATCTCAGACATGGATCACTTGAAATTTATGAATGTTTGGGTGGTTGGCAGGCAAAGAACTCATGCATTAACATCATCAAACATTACGAATGAGATGGTTTCTCACATGCTAGTGCCTTAGAAACACAGTTCAGGAGAATGTTTAGGATTTTGATGGTTCCCCTCAAAGTGCACTGGCAGCCATCCAGCTATTGTGCCACGAGTTTGAAGACTTTGCCAGCCATGACAGCCCCTTGGGGGAGAGTCACATGCGAAGCGGGAGTCCGGACTCCACACCGGTATTGCTGCTTGTTGCTTTTCCACAACGGTAGTGTTTGTTCTCACTTCGGTGTGCGGGAATGCCAATTCCTTGAAGAACGCCGGAGTGATGCTGGCAGCACCGTGAGCTGATCAGCAAAGAGGTCCTTCGTTCTCAAGTGAACACACCTGATTTGATGGATGTGGGGCCCTTAATTTTTCCAACTCGCCAAGTCCGTCCCAGCTGCGCTGAACACCGGGGTGACCATCAAGATCGGTGGGAGGAACGACCCAAGAGATGCATCCAACAAAGGGGTGGGACTGGGGTGGGTGCCAGGAGGGTCCAAACACTGAACCTGAGGAGGTACGACTGGAGGTGTAGGGTAAGAACATCACGACCAGCACCTTCCACCAACAGGTCTTCGAGTTTTGGAGGCGACCGTTTGTAGACTTGCTAGCCAGTGGTGGTGTTCCCGAACTTGGGTTCGGTCCTGGTATGTAATTGGATCTCTTTGATGACCTGTAACAGTCTTATTAAGCCTGATTAATGGTATATGATATACCTGGAAAGGCGTATGAACACTTAGCCGTATGGACAGAAAAACAATACCGTACAAAAGCGTACCCATATGAAACCCAAACTTTATCAACATTTTATCGACAAAAACCCAAAAAAATATATTGATAAAACCCAATCAAACCCAATATTCGGAGGAATTCCAGAAAATTTGTCCATTTGACAAAAAAGGCCGGATGCACGGATTTTTTGTGCGAACGTGTTTGAACAAAAAAAAATGCACATTTGGATTCCCTGGTACTTATATATATATATATATTCACTTTTTAGAGATGTCGGGCTGCAACTGAACCATCATCATCCACTGTTACTGGTAATAGGATAGAGCCAACACACTCCATGGGGCTGCCATTTTTATAATATATAAATTATACCTACGTGTGGGGTGGTTGATTTATGGGTCATGCAGGCCAAGCTAGGCACAAAGTCGGAACACAGGACAGTGTGCGTGTGTCACGCCCAAATGCGAGGTGTGCTCCTGAATTTACGCACCTCCCAAGAAACACGAATGCAACAGTTGAAACAAAGACTGGAAAGCCAAGCGTCAATACCCCACCGGCACTCACCTATACCTTTAAAGACATGTGAAGTTGATGCAGAGATCATGAAACTGCACAAAGCTTAAGAGCCACACAAGTGGCACATGCACCACTGATTAAGCATGAGCAGAGAGAATGTGAACCAATCCGAAAACAGGAACAGTTCCTCATATTCTATGTACTTCTGGATGACTCGCTCGCTCCGATGCTGCAATTCCAACTCCCAGGATGGGAAAGCTACAGGGGTCGAAAAACCATTTTCGACATGCCCAACGGGCCACTTGATTTGGAGAACCCTTTTTCAAGGCATCAACATCCGCTAACCGAGCACGTGGTTAGCAACATGCAAAAGTTCGAGCACGTGGTGTAGCTAAGTCTTATGACAATGAGTAAACCACCAATCATGTTTCTGAAAAAGGCCAGCCAAAACCGCTGTGCCCTTCATGTGGGTGCCACGCAAAAATAGGTCGCCTGGGGTGCGAGAGGACCTCCGACTCCCAGCAGCTCAGGCAGATGAGTCAACGACTTTGAGAACGTCCCGGTCCGGCCGTCGACTTTGAGATCGTCCAGGCTCCCAGAGGCCACGGGATGGACACTTCACTGCCACGCTTCGACCCGAAGGATCCCCCAAGGTCACCGCACACCCACGGACGGACACTATATATATATAATTATATATATACCTAGAATCTGAGTGACCCCTGTTTTGGAGTCAAAACATGGTCTTTACCTATCGCCCACCGAACCTGAGGAGATAGGACGAACTCGAAGCCCTAGAGTGTTCCAATGGGTCGTATGATGTTGCTACCCTGACCCTAAGGGTCCGGGACCATCCTGAGGATCTCCTTTTGCCCCAAAGACCATTCTCAGGAAGTACTTTCACCTCCAAGACCATCCTCAGGATGGTCCTGGACCCTTAGGGTGAGGATCTGAACGGACCCTCCAAGTGGTCGAACCCTCTAGTTCAAGGGTAGCTGGGGCCCCGAACCAAAACCGGATCCTTAGGTTACAGTGGTGTCCGAGGTTCCCGAGGTTCGACATGGCACTGGCACCTCAAGATGTTTGCATGGCGGTCCGCTGTATGGCGCTGGGAGCGACCACGAGGTTCGGGAGCGACCACCACGGGGGTATCTGCCAAGTACATAGCCACACACACTCCATGGGACTGCCATATATGCCTACATTGCGGTGGCTTTGGGGGTCAATGTAGGCATACAGGGCATACATGGAGTGTTTGGGACAGGGAGCCAGGTCACTCGGATTCCCCGGCCGCCGGGCTTTTGCGACGGAAAGGTAGCTGTGGCGACAGAGCCTACAGGTCCAGTCTGACCGTCTTTGACCCAGGTCTTTGACGTCCTTAAGTAGTTGTCTTTGTATGACCACATCCGAATGGTTTAAAGGTCATTGACCTTTAGGGGGGGGGGTTCTTGCTTAGGGACCTTGGGTGCAGGGTGATTTTTTGGGAGGACCCCCATGGTGGTTTTGGGGGAGGCTTCTTCGGGCCAAGAAAATGGCTCTCAACTTCCCGGACACTTGTGCAGAGTATATATAAATAACCTGATTGACCCTTGTTTTGGAGCCAAAACATGGTCTTTTCCTATCAAAACAGGGGTCAAATGGGTTCTAGGTATATATACGAGTTTTCTTCCAGTGAGTTTTGTAAGACCAGCCAGTCAGTCTCAAGCAGCCAAGCAGTTGGTCTTTTGTTTGTTGGTCTTTTGTCCGACAGGTATTGTGGTTGCTGATTCGAAACGAAATGCCTATTTGGGTCTACATGACATCAGCGCAAGATGCCTATTGAAGCAACAGTGTTAACATGTTAAAGTCCCCCAATTGATGTCATCTATTACTATTGATGTCCATCTATTGATTTCATGCCGTTTCCTCCTCAGGACTTCTTTGGACCTCGTGGCTCAAATCCCAAGTAGTGGCTTATACTTTATACAAGACTTTGCCATCAAGAATGGTCTTTGGAAATTGAGCCAGGAGTGGTTCTGGGGAGAGGGCAGACTGTGGCAGTTGGTCGCCGACCGAGGCTGAGGCCATGAGCAGCACGCTGGCATTGCATGGCATGACCGTCCAGGAAGGACTGCACTGCCAGCATTGATTTGTCTCACAGTTCCTAGGTCAAGTGCTTGACTTTGGCCTTGGGTCCTCGGGCCGGCCGGAGTTGGCGTGGATCTGCGCACCACGCAGCATGTGGGACCTTAGTCCGTTGAGTCCGTTTGTACCCACAGGTTTCTTGAAGAGTGCGGTGAACTAACGTCAAAATCCTTCAAGGTACAACCCGCTAGACATCGGGAAACAAGTCCATTTCGAAATGATTTGCTTTAACTGCGGTTTGATCACTTTCAGGCAGCTGCTAGTAGCCATCCTTCTATTTACCGTGGCCAGTTCGTGTGTTGGCTTTCCGGCCCAAGCTTCCCGGCCCCGTCCACGGACGAGGAGTCCGCTTTGTTGAACTCGTTCGTGCGAGCGAAAGAGGGCCATGAAAAAGACGAGTGCTTTCCCGCAGTGGAGCCCACCTCGTGTGTGACCAGAGTGGCCGACCGTCATATTCGGTGATATTAGGAGGTCAACAGCCTTTTTCATATATGGAAAGGGATTTAAAGGCTAAAGGTTTATGAATCCATATGGAAAACTGTTTGCTAGGAAGTACATTGAAAAGCTACGTAGAGGCACTCTTATGAAAACCAAAAATACGGTCATTTGTTATGGTTTATGAATCCCAACCTGAGTCTACGCATCGGACTGTTTGCTAGGAAGTACCGTGGCAACGCCTGGAAAAAGCCCTGAACTCGGTGGACCTTTCGACGTTCCAGGGAAAATGAGGGGTCAGCCCAAGGCTTCAACTACCTCCGTTTCGGGGTGTGGGGGGGGTGTTGGGGGGTTGTTGAGGGTTGTCCCTACCTTCTGATGTGGTTGGAGCCCTTCATGTTGCGCGTTCGCACATGGGATATGATATAGGCCACAGGCCACATAGATGTTCATGACTAGGGTTCACGAGGCCGGACTAGCTACTCAGATCTACTAAGGACACTACTCTCAATACCGATCGAACACACTGTCAAGGTGGAGTCAGGCGAAAGTCAGGTCAAAGTTCCAGATACCTACTATACCCTAAGAATCATTGGACCCTCCTATGGAGGGTTTTGACCCTGCATAGCAGGGGTTTGGACCCTCAAAACCTTCACTTTTGAGGGTCCTTGATTCTTAGGGTAGGTACATACTACATCCACCCATATCCACCCCAGGTACCAGCACCTTCATTCCAGGGTCACCTGGTTTCGCCCCAGCCCACGACTAATAGGGACCTCCAGGTCCAGGACACCCCTGGAAACCAGGGCAAACCAGCGTCCTACGTCTCCAACTGACGTGACGGACGTGGTCCGTGGGTCCGGTGGTTTGGTCACTCTGTGCTGGTGAAACTGCGAAGATCCCGTCAGAGCAATCCTTCTCCCGTTTGGCCTCCGTTTTCGTTTCCGAACCGCTTCGGAGAACGACCGGGACGACCGGGGTGGGCCCGGGTGCCATGTTCGGGTCGAAGAGCACCGAACCGTTTCGGTAGGACTGGAGGTGTAGGGTCTCGAAAATGGGAGTTGTAGATCCGTTTGGGCTCCTGGCCGCCCCCTCCTGAAGTTCGGTGGGCCAGGGGTGGGTGGTTTTGGGGGTTGGAGCCCACCGAACCTGAGGAGATGGGGCGAACTCGGAGCCCTAGGGATTGTTAAAGTATGTTGAAGTTAGCTGTATGCATTGGAAAACCACAGCAGGGCCTATGATTTTGTGTTTAGTTTGTGTGTGTCCCTCCCAATCTGTGCTCCCAGCTTTGTTTTCGGCTGGACCCATCATATGCCTATGCCCTTTGTTATCCTTTGTTAACTTTGTTAATTTGCCTGTTTGCCAGGCAGCTTGCTTTGAAAACAGAACTAGGGGAAGACCCTTTTCCCTCTCATACCTGTGCAATTCCTGTGGATTGGCTTGCGTTGGCTGCGTTCCTCTTGAGGCTGCGGCCCAGTTTCGTTATCGCGCCGTCGTACCTGTCCACGACAGGTGCCTCCACCTCCACCTGGTGGGCAATGGGTCAGGGGATTCCAGATGGTGGAGTGTGACTGAAGTTTGGTCCAGCTGTGGCTGGAGGATAAGATATATTTTATTGTGATTACGCACGTGCAGTGATACTCGTATCATCACATAGATGACATAGATTTTTATAGCCGTTCAGTTGTACTGGTTGAATTTAACACCCACTGGCAATATCCCGGGAGCTCCAACTACCTTTTGAGGAGATGTTTGAGGTGTGTTGGCGCATTCGGAAGGCTTTGAAGACGCCTTTTTTCAACACTTTGAAGCTTCAATAGAGCCACACCTTAGGTCTTTGGCCTTTAGCACGGCGGATTCTGTTTTGAAGGTGTACTCCGAATTGTCGACTCACTTAATTAAGTGGAAGGCCTGCAAGGATGACTTGATAAGAAGGCCGAGGACTCGGTTGTGCCATGTGCTCCTGCGATTCATTCTTAAGCCGTTTTCGTGCCGAACCTCAGCTGATTGCCCTCCCACCCCCAGTCGGTGCCAGACACCACCTGGAGGTACCAGTCGTACCGGAGGTACTGAGGTACTTATGGTGGATCCATCAATCCCTATAGGCCTAGGTATGTATACCGAACCCATTGACCGTCTTGTTCTAGGACGACAAGACCATGTGGACAGGCTCCCAAACGGGTCGATCAGCTTCCCTAAGGATCCGCATCCAAAACAACAACTCAGGGTTTGCTTCGGGGCTGTCACCCTTGAACTAGAGGCTTGGACCCCGACCCCCATGGAGGGTCTGGACGACCGGATCCTTAGGGTTCTACCGAATCGCAGCAGCTTCATGGACTTCCCGACCCTCCGAGGCTCCGCCACCACCGGGTCCTCCCACGGCGTCCTGAAGGCGGTGGCCGGCAGCTCCGCGGTCCGCCTGGGTGTAGTGCGCGGCGCGGCCGTGCGCGGGGCCGAGGGCGGCATGTGGTGGAGGTACGAGCTTTGTGAGAGTCTGTGAGTTGACCGTTGTGAAGAAAGTATTCACCCTAAGACCATTAAAAAAAAAAAAACTGATTGACCTGGTTTTGTAGTGTAAAATCCTGCAGTAGTTGATTCGGTAAAGCCTATTAAATTAACGGTTGTTGGAAGGGTTCAAAAGCATCAAGACATCCGAAGGTCGGGTATCTCCCAGGGGTCCCAGTCCTCCCAGTCCTCCAAACCTGAAGGCAGGTCAGGTGGCCGACCCGGAGCACCTCAATCAAGGCGTATACGGTTCCTGAACGGTGTATGTTGTTAGTTGTCAGTTGTTTCTCCTGGATGTTTTGTGGTTGTGCGGAAGGTTGATTTTGATCCTTTGGCTGGCTGGATGTATGTGGATGATCCCGAAACTTTGGACACTTGGACGCTTTGTTTGTTCTTCTCCCCGACTGCCCAGCGGTGGGTCAGAACCCGACTCGACTACTTCGACAGTCGGTACGCCTGGTGACTCACCGGTCCGAACGTGAACTACCCAGACGCTCATGGGCCCTCATATGGAGGGGTCGGACCCTCATATGGAGGGGTCTGGGGTCTCAAATCCCTAGGGTTTTGAGGTACCAAGTGCTGTTTGGAGCGTTTGGGTAGGACACTGTCCACCTCGGTCGAGCACGGCCGCGAATCCACCACCGGGTGCGGTACGACTGGACCTGAAGTTCGCACTGCGCCATGCGGCATGACAGTGCGGCATGCACATCACCCGAGCACATGGAGGGTGGCAGTGGATCCATGGACCCGTTTGGCCTCCGTTTTCGTACCGAACCGCTTCGGTTCGGTGGGACGACCGGGGCCCGGGTGCCAGGTTCGGGTCGAAGACCACCGAACCGTTTCGGAGGTACGACTGGAGGTGTAGGGAGTGGCAGTGGCTGAAATTAGGCATGCACAGAAGACACGAGTTGTCTTGTGGAATTTCCAAACTTCGAGCCCACAAAACATTGGAACAGCAGCCTTGCTGGGTGTATTATGCACATGTATGCACTATAATTATGAAACATGCACCACGCAGCACATCACACTGTGTGTTGGTTCAACCGCACGATCATTCCCTTCCCACATGAGTTAAAGCCAGCGAAGGCAAAGCATCTTGGCATGAAATACGACCCCTAAGGATCCAAGTACCCTCTGAGGTTCGGTGGGACTGGGGGCCCGGGTGCCATGTTCGGGTCCAAGAACCTTGTGACCCTGGGATCTCCCTGGCACCGACTCCAGGCGCCAGGCTGATTGGAGACCGGGGTCGACCATATGCGCGCAAAAAGATTGAAAAGGTCTCAGAATTGGTTTATTTAAAGGACAAATCAACAGGAAACCATGGCTTTCACTTCCCAAAGCTATGGATATCCTGTAGATGTGTCCTTGTATAAACCGAAAAGAAGCTTGACTCGACTGGTTTCGATTGGATCATGAGACCTCATCGCTTATGAGGAGCCAAGGAGAGCCGTGCCATCACTCACGGTGCCAAGCAGAATCGTGTTGGGCCTTTATGGCCAGAAGGAGTCGTGTATTCAATGGGTCTTTTGTAAGGAGCATGGGGCCCGATCTTCGAGCCAGGGAAAGGCCTTGCAATGCTGCTTGCTAAGTATCCCAATTACTGCAGCGCAAGGGCATTTGCATAAGAACGTATGTAACTATGATTGACCATGGTTGTTGCAAGGGTGTTGGATTCATTCTGAGATCAGCTGGTGGCAAGCAAGGATATTTTGACTTGCCGGTTCAGCTTGATGCTTATTTTATGTCATTCATCATTTGGTGTGTGAAACCACGTGTTATTTCCTCTATGCTTGGTTTAAGCATTTCCCATCACGAAGGCCTCCTGAGATAGAGCGAGCGAGCGCGAGAGAGAGAGAGAGAGAGAGAAAAAGGGAGAGTGGCCCTCTTCCAGCTGAAAACCAGAAAGAACCTCGTGCGTCGTGTCCTGCGCCGCCAGCTGATTGGCCCCAAGATGAGCCGAAGATGTTGGGCCATAGATGCTGGCAAAAGACATGATCGAATGACAGCAACAAGGCTTGCAAAGTTTTTAGGGAAATAGGGAAGAAACAGCGGGACATGGTCTACCAGGAGTTCGTACCTCGACAACATACATCCCCAGACATATACTGTGGAACGGCGAGATGGAGTTGCGTGAGATGAAGCTAGCTAAAGACATCAGACATGCCATGTTGAATAATTGTCTATCAACATCCTTCGTCAATGTAAAGGCATTCTATTGGTGGTAAAGCGTTGTGATATTGGCGACACTGAGCAGCCAAGCAGCTCGTTGGAATGGTTTTCATCAATTCATCGATCCCGCTTTCATCCCCAAAGTCCATAGTACTCTCGTTGCCACGCTGTTGTTGTGCGATGAACTCGCTGCTCGTGGGCACATGGTCCTTGATCTCTTCAGAGGAAGCCCGGTGCGTGAAGATTCATTCAAGTCATCGCAGACCATCCATGGGACAATGAGGCTGGAAGATTGACCTAGATCGACAATATCTTATCACATCTTAAAATCACAATGTAAAGACGTCTTAAACTGTATATAAGAGAACTCAATAGAACTCATATATATGATATTCACTTGCATGGCCCCTGAACAGATCTAATCTATTAAAGCAATTCTTAAATTCACCCCTTAGTCGAACCATCCGGATCGACAGGTGAGACTTAGAGCAAGTTCCTGGCTAGCCAGGCTGAATGAAGAAGTCCCATGGCCTTAAGGGAATGCCTACATCGCTTTCACGCCATGGAGGTTCGTTGAATCGGGGATTCGGTCTCACGAGTCGTGTGATCCTCTTTTCTCACGCGGAGGATTGCTCCGCTTTCATGAGTAATGCAAAGACCGGATGAATCAACCACCCAACCCACATAGAAGGTCTGGGAGGTTTATTAATCCTATGTTTGCACTACGTTTGAAGGATCTTGTGTTTCTGGTCGCGGACTTCTTGCCGCCTCTCACTGGGGTGGCGCTCAAAAGGGGTACAGGTCACACGCGCCCCAAAACGCCGTCGAGTAGATGGTACTGGAACCCCGCAAGTGGTCGATGGGTTCATCTAAACCACCAAACTCAGTCTCCATGTTTACACCAGGTCAACCATTTGTCATGGTCTTTGAAGGCTAGGGCATCCATGCAGACATATCAAGACCCATCAGTGGTGCCACAGGGAAGGGGACAGGCCCATGATGGGCCCATGGGCCTCTTCACCAGGTACTGCCTGGGTTCACCCCACAGGATCCTTCACCCCACAGGCAGCTTCGAGATCGCGGATCCTGGGTAGTTCGGGGGTCCGACGCGACCTGGTCTCGCGGCCGCCCCCAACAGGTCTGGGGTTTCGAGTACCAGGGGCCCGAACCAAACCATGACAAACACTGGTTTTCACATACAAGAACCATGTTTTTTGATAGGGAAACCTGGTTTTGGACGGTTTGTGGGGCCCCTGGTATGGGTTTTGGTTCAGGACCTGTCGGGCTGGAGCATCCGGGTGGTTGGCGATCCGATGGCGATGGTCGCAGGAGGTGCTCTCACGCGCACGGCGGGTCAGCCAAAGGATCCAAGGCTTCCTGGAGTATCTGGGTCGAACTGCGCCGCCGCTGGGTGGAGAGCGACTCGATAGGGTTTTTCGGCTCTGGCAGGTTCCCTTTGCCAGGTAAGTAGGTATAGAGTCGACCAGATTCAAAGGACACTGAAAACATAGCGTTGGATATCATTTCCTCGGAATCAGCGAACCGGGTACTGAACATGATCATTGCCAATCCATGTTTTATAGAGTCTATAGAATCGAATTGAGAGATGATCACTTTTCCCCGAATGGGATGAGTGCCACGTGCAGTGATGAGTGCCTCGTTTTCGTCCGGACGACCTCGCGGTCCCGTGAGAAGGCGTCCCTTTCCGAATCCTCTCCTTGTTCAGCCGACCTCGTTGGGGGAGGCCCGAATCCCCCCGGCCGTGCCGCTGAACTCCGAGCGAATCGCTGAGGGAAAGCAACGATGGATCGCTGAGTGTGGAAGAAATGAGCTTGCTTGGGTCACTCGGACCGCGCCAGAACGAGTGGGGTTTGGCGCCGGAACGAGTGGGAGGTCTTTTCTCGGGCGGGAGGTGGATTGGATGGCACGAAAAGGTATAGTTAAATCCACAGGAAGTCGGCAGATCACCTGCAGGTCGCCTCCTTTTTTAAGAAGGTGCAGTCGTCAGACTTGATTGGTGAACAGGTGGAAACTGTATGGGGAAAAGCCTGGCAGCCAGGCCATCCAGGCACAGGCCATGGGCAGGTATGGGTATGAGGGTGTGTCTCAACACAACCACCAGACGCGTGCCAGCTTCTTCAGTTCGTGACCGATTTTTTGGAGTCCCTGCTGACCCCTTTACAGGCCCCTTTCGTTACCCCAAACTGGGAGATCAAGTTTGGTTACTTTTTAGATTTCCTGTTTGCCTTTGGAGTTCCCCCCCTTGCTGGATTATGGATTCCCTCGCCAACGCTCTGTTAAATCAAGGTCATGAGACAAATCTCTGGAAGATATTGGACTCGCGCTCTAGGAAGGTGACGAACATGGAAGATCATGGAAGAATGGCCGGCCATGCCTGCATTTGTGCACACGCACGCACGTGATTCAACATCCTATACCGGAAACACTCTCCAACAGGATTCACCAGCAATTGGGATGACGGACATTGTGGATTCGTGGCATCTCATCAAGTGCAGAGACCATGCTGCACGTCCATACATTTGACGATCACACTCTGACTTTTGGCCATATGTGGCGGAAAGATGTGCTTTGGGGTGCAAAACGAACTGTTTACTGGCCCTAGGGATCCAGTCGTACCGAACCTCAGGTTCGGTACGACTGGACCCGACCCAGGCACCTACATAACAGTGCCTCCAATCACCTCAGAAGGCCCTTGGAACCCTGGGATGGAAGAGGTCCACAACCTGAGAACCACGGTCCTGTTGGTCTTCCATCGTCTTCCAGTCCGGGTGGACCGCAGTGGGTTCCCGGAACCCAGGGGGTTCGCCCGGAGGGGTTCCTGGCGCCCGGGGGTCTGTGCGTTTGGACGGCAGCTGTTGGAGTGCATTCCAGAGTGCACATTGGGATGGTGCTTCTTTCGAAGGGTCTTCATCGATGTGATCAAAACCCTGAAAACACTCTCCGACCTGGCGCCTGAAGACTAGGTTGAAGAAGCGCGTGGAGAAGCTGGTGCCTTCGTTGAACTTCCTTTTGCTTCAGACCTTGAAGCGTGACTCGTGTGTTCATCAGGCCCGCCGCGGTGTAGACGGCGGCGTAGACGGCGCAGACGTGGCTCTGGCTCAGGGGGGCGGCCTTAAACCAGAGGAGTTGGGGGTGGTAGACTACGTAAGACGACGTCCTGTCAGACGCTTTTTGCGTGTTTCATGTGAATGTCGGGTGGACCAGTGAAAACGAATCACTCCAGAAGGCTGGCCTCAGCTGCAAAACAAGACTCCAGCCCATTTTGCAAGTTGATAGCTACGGCAACCTTCATGAGTTCCCCAGCCTCTTCAGTTCGTGACCTTTGTGGAGTCCCCGATCGTGACCTGTTGCAGGCCTGTTCGTGACCGAACCAACCAGGATATCAAGTTCGATCACTTTGAAGAACCAGTTTTGGGGGGTTTCATAGGCGGCACGTCATGTGAACTACGGCCAAAACCATCCAAAACCTTCCAAAACCCACAAGTTCCGCATGTTTGGGATCTTTGAACAGGTTTGGTCATAGCGTAGTACTGGAAGAAGCTTTCCACGTCGCCCATCAGATTTGACCGTGCGTGGGGAGGTGGTGCAGAATACGCAGGACTTGCTGTTTGACGTTTGTAGCTTTGCTCGGGGGCCTAGTTGGACTAATTGTGATTGTTATATGAGTTATGAACATATCCAGACTCTTGATAAACAACCTCCATCAACCTCCCAAATTAATTTGGATTGTAACGAGAGAAGATGTTCTTCCAAGATTTTAAAGTCTTTTGTGGGCTGCCATGCTCAAGGGCCTCCGTTTGAGGGTATCTATTTCTAGCGTCATAGCACCGCAGATGTTAATTGCGGGGTGTCCATGAACCACCCCCTTGCGGGTCGTGGCTTACAGGTTGCACTCCTTGGATCAATCACAGGATGGCACCACCTGTTTGG
Source organism: Durusdinium trenchii (assembly GCA_963970005.1). NCBI lineage: Eukaryota > Dinophyceae > Suessiales > Symbiodiniaceae > Durusdinium > Durusdinium trenchii. The sequence goes on along the minus strand of CAXAMN010028250.1, from coordinate 382,733 downwards.
TCTTCGAAGTGGTCTTCGGACAGGGACCGGGAGACTGGTCATGGTGACGGTGACATGCATGGTGACAGACCCTCCGGAAGACTCGTCGATCGAAATCGAACTAAAACGACTGCCTGAACCTGTGTCAAGCTGCGGCACACCTGGACCTGACGCCGTTGGTACCCGAGAACATGGGACATGACTCTACAAAAACACGCAAGCACTTCTACTCTTTTCAAGGTACGTGTCCGGGTCGACTTCAGGTACAAACTCTTTCATCGTCCGGGACGTGTGACACTCCATGCGACGCACCGGTGCACCGGGGCACCCAGGTCGAGCGCTGGGCCAGCCCCGACGCCACTCGGGGCGCTGGGAGCCCCAAAGAGGAGAGGGACTTGCAAAAGGCATCGATGGAGTTGGATGGAGTTGGTACAGGTCCATTATTTGAGGTAGTTATACTACACCAGGGCCCAAGAGGTGATTCGGGGTATCCATTAACCACCTCAAACAGGGGGCCCTGGTAGTGATCCCCAAATAGATAGGATCGCACGGTTTCCCAGACACTTTCTACGTGGGGATCTACAAACTTCTATTTATTTGGGATTCTGTATGATTCTTCCAATGATTCTTCCAACCCATGGGTGAATGCCTGGAAGTTTAAAGTCAACATTATTCTCTTCCAACGCTTCTTTTTTTCCGGATTGCTGAGCCCAAGCTTCACCCCGGGCTGCACGGAGAAATTTCGCACCGGCCCCACCGCAGCTGTGTCCGCCACGGCGGCCGCGCGCGAAAGCGCCCGCGCGTCATGGTGCCGCGCCGAGGCGCGAGCGTCCACCGTTGGGCATTTTCGACCTTGAGCATTTTCTACCATGTCATGCCCTAGGGATCCAAGTGCCTTCTCAGAAGGCACCTGCACCCTCCAAACCCACCCCAAACACCTTCTGAGAAGGTACTTGGATCCCCAGGGATGGTAAATAGGTGTTTTCCAAAGTAAATGGTCATGGTCATTCGGCTTCGACAGCCATCTATTTCCTGCAGGCGTTTATCAGCAGCAGGATGCACTCGACCGACGTTGGACGGGACCTGCTTTGGTGACTTGGCAGGTTGGCTCTGTGCCTTGCTGATCTTCGCTCCTTTGGCGCTGCCCAGGCGGACTGTACGGACCATCGTTTTCCGGTCCATGCCATCAGGTTCCCAGGTGTATGACCCACTTGGTTTGGTTGGTGGTTCTTACGCCCACTCCCAGATCTTCGTGTTTGAGCTTGTCTCCTTCGCGGTTGTCGCAACTCCCTCGCCAGGCCTTGCGGCTTTCTGTCGCTGCGACGTGACCCGCGGACGGTCGCGGCGTCCACCGCGCGGCGGAGCGGAGAGGCGTCGGCACTCGAGCAGCGTTTGGAAGCCTCAGGGCGGAGACGACGCCGCGTGCGGATCGTGGGGATGTGGAGGATATACAAGTGGGGCCCATGGCGTGCACGTGCGGGACACGCCATGATCTCGGAAAATGGCAGACTCAGTCGTAGACCTGTTTCTATTTTTTTTAAATGAGGTCCTGTCCTGTTCCATTTTCTATGGTACTTGGGGGGGGCTCAGGTTTCTGCAACACCAAAAAAGAGCACGCACTGTGCACTGTGTAAATATATATATATAAGTCCAGTGATATGTTCATATTTGGCATGTTCAAGCTATCAGAGTCGGGGGATGCCATATGTCAAATCCATATTGACTGATGAAAAGAAACACGGACGCCAGGAGCTTCACAGGAAGCTTCATGACTCCTGACAGCAGGACCATGTGGAAGGTTGAGCCCATGAGTGGAAGTTAAGCCCATAGATGCACAGCAGTTTTTTGGGAGGTACAGTGCCAGTTCGTGTCCACTGAGACTCACCAGTTCCTCACTTTTAGCAGTTGGGCCCCTTTTTCCCCAAGGTTGGAACCACTTCGACACGACAGAGGACTGGAAAGGCCAGGGGTTGCAGCTGTTCGTAGACCAAAGCAGCGAACGTCGACGTGACTTCCGCATCTTCGTTTCGTGTCCTTTCAACCTGATGAGATTTGCACAGTGCGACCGTGCGAAGGCGTTCAGTCGAAAAAACAAGAAACATCACGGACGTCCAAGGCTTTCAGTGGGCGAAATCTAAAAGCTTCAGGTTCCAATTACTTCTCCCGCCATTGATTGGCTATAGCCCTCAAACTAACAAACAACCATCGTTTTACTTAAGAATGTTAGAAGTAGGAACAACCAGGTTAACCTTTTCTTTAATGGTCTTGGAAGGCTAGGACAAAATGATGATATGTTGGAGTTGTCCGTGAGAGTCCAGCAGAGCTCACAGACTGCATGGAGTAGGAAGACCTATTTCATCCCTAGACACGACCCGTCTGGGACTGCCATATGACGCCCAAGAAAAGACCAGGGGTGCTGCCAGAAGGTCATATGTCATACCTAGCTAGATTTCCTCATGGGTCTAAACTGGTTGCCCTTTCTGAGGCCACTCGCGACGAACTCGGAGATGGCTATTGGCTGGAGGTGGGTTGGTTTGGGAGGCTTTAGCCTGAAATGGTAGGCCCACAAGACTTACCTTGGGAAAACGGGTGGTCGCTCTATGACGCAGAGGGCCTTAAGTGACATTTCTTTGTGCTTTGCATCATCTTCCATAGTGTTCCCCACTGGAACTGGAACCCCCCCCTCCCCAGTGACCGCTGGAACTGGAACTGGAACAGTTCCACCCACCCGGGGCACACTCTGTCATCTTCAATCTTTCGATCATCAGAGCAGGGCGTTGAGATCCCATCAGGGCTTGATCAGGCTTGTCAAGAGTTGGACCTTCTCTCCAAGAACCCCAGCACTGAAGCTGCACTAGCAACCTGACTCTGCAGGAAACCTAGACTCCTAGACGACCATAGGTACTCATACACCACCAGTGCTGCCAAATGCAAACTCCAGACACAAGGCATGACAGATGGTGTGTATTGCCCTCACAAGAAGACCCATTGGCTGGGGATCTCCCTATAAAAGTGCACACCCACCACGACCATCCTGTTTGGTTGTTTGATGCAGATTCCTAAGAAGATCTATATAAGACGTTTAGGGTATGTCGGTAGTCCAGCCAGGCTGAGGACACCCGAACAGGATGGTCCTGGGCTCTTTACCTTGGGGTGGGAACGGCCTGCCCGGACGCTGAACAAAACAGCCGAATTGAGATCTCCCAACCGGATTTGAGACCCCAGACCCCTCCAATTGCTGTTTGGGAACGGCCTCCCCTCAAGCGGCACCTGCCAGGAGGCGCCTGCTTGGCCCTTCAAATGGCCACCTTGGCCAGGCGGTCGAGTGTTGGGGTTCACGTGACCGCGTATTGGACTCGAGCGCCTCCGCTCGTGTTTGAAGCCATCTCGCGTTTCCAAGACGATGAATGACTGCCTTCAACACTTGGTGGTGGGATTCAACCCATTACCCATAGACTCCATGTATGCCATATATGCCTACATTGGGGTGGTGCCAGGGGGGTCAGCTCTAAATGGGTGGGCTACGAGTCCGGTCTAGCGCCCAGCTACGCCTGCGTCTAGAGGTGAAAGGTATCTCTCCAGAGAGGCGAAAGGTACCTCTCCAGAGAGGTGCAAGGTACCTACCTTGCACCTCTCT
>CAXAMN010028250.1:340762-379107 GCA_963970005.1 Durusdinium trenchii | reverse complement strand
AAGGTACCTCTCTAGAGGTGAAAGGTACCTCTCTAGAGGTGAAAGGTTCCTCTCTACCTCTCTAGAGGTGAAAGGTACCTCTCTAAAGGTGAAAGGCACCTCTGTAAAGAAAGGTACCTCTCTAGAGGTGAAAGCTACCTCTCTAGAGGTGAACGGTACCTCTCTAGAGGTGAAAGGTACCTCTCTAGAGGTGAAAGCTACCTCTCTAGACGTGAAAGGTACCTCTCCAGAGTACCTCTCTAGAGGTGAAAGAGGTGAAAGGTACCTCTCTAGAGGTGAAAGGTACCTCTCCAGAGGTGAAAGGTACCTCTCTAGAGGTGAAAGGTGCCTCTCCAGAGGTGAAACGGTACCTCTCCAGAGGTCAAATGGCTACATCTCCAAGAACTGATGTGACTTGAGCTCCCGGCTGTAGAGTGAGTCAATGAATTGGTTCAAGGGATAATCTCCAGGAAACCCATAGTTTTGGGGGGGTGAAAACCCTGAATCTCTGCAGATGTTCCCTTAAACCCATTCATTGAGTGAGAGTTCCCTTCGCCACTTGCAATATAAGTGCTCGATTTGGTCCGTAGCTTTGCATGTGTCAGCATTGGAGCAGAATAGCCCATGGTACAGAAGTGGTGTTTCTGTTGCATATTCTGGTTTGTCAGGGGTGTCACACGCCAGAGCCTTCCTGGAAGCTAATAGTCACAGGAGCACCTACGAAATTCTTTCCCGCCAAGTGTCGACGCTCCGACCTTGCCCATGCTACACTGCTCCACCCTCTATTGTAGCAACTGATCGGCACGCAGCTCACTCCAGGGCTGAATCCGAAGTGGACGTTTATTTCGGCACTGGCGCCTTTGCCCGGCTACAGCACGAGCTGGCGGGGGGGGCATGGGACGAGATGGGAAGTAAGAGAACAAAGCGTTCGGTGATTCACACGTAGCGTTTGTTTTTTTTGTCAGTTTGCCCAGCCAAAAGAAAAGCAGTGATATATTTGCTGCTTGCACACACAGTGATTATGCTGTAGCTCATGTTTGTGTTTGTTTTGGGGGACAGGACAGGTCTTGGTAACCTTGGTTGCTGTTTTGTATTTTAATAGATTGCCAGAACTGGCGTCTAAGGAGACTCCTGACAAAGATCCACCCAATGACGCAGGTCCTGCACTACCATTGCAAAAGCCAAAGAAACCAAGCTTTTCTGACACGTGCTTAGTAACTGAGTGGGGGAATGGATCCTAAGGTATCTATAATAGCTACAATGATACTATTACTATATATATCTAAAGTGGGGGGGTCATTCCCTCATTCATTCCCTGCAAACTCGTCGCACCGGTCAGTTTTGGGAAATGCCGCACTCCAGAACATGCCGCACAGGGCGCAGGTTTCCAGAACATGCCGCAGGTTGGCGCCGCTTTCTGCGCCGTAAATGCCTTTGAGTGACTAGAGAACACATTTACAAGATTGACGTACAGTGACACATAGGTTGTTTCACTTTTTTTCACTTCTTTTCTCTTGTGTTTGTTCCACTGACTTCTCCTTGTGCTTCATTCCCTTTTGGTGTCTTTGTGTCCTGTAACCCACTGTTCCCCAAACCTTCCCCAAAACTCGCCCGCTTCACTTGCTCTCCGCCCTGTGGAGGTCATGAAGGAGGCTTTGGAGTTGGGCCGCCACTTGCCGATGGTGTGAGTCTTTTGCGCGAACAGAATCCGAACGGGCCCGGACCATGGGTTCGGGCTTGAGGGCCTGGATTCCTAGGGTTCGTCTCGGATTCATGTACAACATTCGATTCGGATCCCCACAAAAACAAGGGTTTGGTTCAGTTACCATCCCTTGTGAACTAGAGGGTTCGACCCCTTGTAGGAGGGTCCGGACTCGGATCCTATCCGGGACGATGGATTTGGGGTGATCCTCCGGGGATGGTGATCGACGTGCGGCTGGCCGGGCTCCATCCAAGGTCCTGTCGATCGGACGGCGGTCTTCGACCCTCAAGGCCACCCACCCCTGTCCCCAACCGTGCCGGGCGGCCGCTCCGATCGGGCGGGGGTCCCATTGAGGACGCTCGGCCGACCCGGGGATCGCGGAACGAACGGTGCCATGAGTGGGAAGAAGCGTGTCGCCACCTGCGTCCAGCATGGCCACACCGAGTCGTTCTCGCGCACGAGTCGAAGCCGAAGGGGTGGTGTTGACTTGACTTCGACTTGTGAGGCTCGTTGACACGCAGGGCGTTGACTTGACCTGATGGACTTGACTGCGACCTCGGTCGCACGACGGACATGCCGAACTGGACTTCGAAGGTCCGAACTGGAGAAGCTGCGCGGTCCGAGACTGAAGCCATGTGACTCCCTGGGCTTCACCCAGTCCAAAGCAGAAACAACAGATGTTTCCCCAGTCCTAGCCGGTGTCCCAGCTATGTAAACCCTACACCTCCAAGTACCTCAGAAGGTGTTCAGACCCTCCAAACCCACCCCAAACACCTTCTCAGAAGGTACTTGGAGGCCTAGGGAAAGAATCTCAGAGAATGCCGTAGCATCCAGACCCCTTCGGAAACCCAGAATGGTGGTCGTTGGGATCACCTCAGCAGTTCCGGGACTGGGTTAACCCAACCCATCGACCTTCAGCAGATTCACCAGCTCACGATCTCCGGATTTGGGTCTGTTGTCTGAGGACGGGAAGGGGATATCACTGCCTTAGCCGGCTATGCGGGCGGCAAGAAGGCTGGGCCTTTAGAACGCCTCCCGGATGCAGCGACGGCCTGCCGAACCGTGAGGTGAGGTCGTCGAACGCCGGATGCAGGGGGTCGTGGGTCGTGGGTCGTGGGCCTGGGATGGGTCGTTGGGCCGTGAAGGAGGGGAAGATCCATGGAGATCCTGTTCGTCTACCCTGCTTTTCTTGGATCCTGAATGATTTTTGTGGGAATAGGAGCTTGCTTGGGACTTGGGGAAGCCATTTGCCACATCCAGATGGAGGACCATCAAGCGCATTAAGATGTATCAAGTGCGTGAAGATGGAGCAGTACACAGTAATTGCTCCCACTTCCCCTTGCACTTGGACTCTTACTCCCATTCTTTTCACTGTTGGGCGTTTAAAGGCCACCTGCTGTTCCACACAGGGTATGCACAAAAACATGTGTAAACACATGTAAGCTGGATATCATATATGTGGTGTGGTTTCCTTGCTGTAGCCTCTTCTCCCGTTTTCCGTTTCCGGCGCTTGCTGCTGATCCCGATTCTGGACTGCCATATTTGCCTATAAATACATGGGGCTGGTGGTGCCAGTGGGTGGGCATCTGGGTCGGCAGTCCTGTGTCCCAGAAGAAAGGGGTCGTGTTTGGGCCCATGAGTGTCCGTCCAGGAGGCCGGGGGCACTTGTCACTACTAGCGTGGCACTTGTTTCAAATAGCGTCCTTGTTACTACTAGTAAGGCACTTGTTCCTAGTAGCGTGGCACTAGTTGCTGGAAGAACTCCTTCATCAGATGCATTCTCTTCTCGCGCATGCCGAGGCTTGTGCTACACGGGCCTTCTGGGGGCACCGGATCATGTGAGCTTAGGACATGCACAGGTAGTGCGCTGCTCGGCTCAGTTCGGCGTGTGGGGCACAAGATTGCGCCACGAGAGAAACGACCCAAACGCGGGCATTGCGCCGTGTGGGGAGCATCGACCTGACTGGTATTCTGGTAGAAGGAGGTGGCAGTATCTCATCCAATGGAGCAGAAGCCTCCTTTCGTCGTATGCGTATTCATAAATACACAAATAACACAGAAATACATGGTGGGCAAGAAAGAGAGGTCAAGTGGACACCTCCGATTAGACATTAGGCCTTAACCCCCCAAGAACCCAGAGTTGCGGACACACTTTTTTTTGAAAACATTAGATCTTGGGAGCTTTCGTTCAAAGAAGATTCTTCCCGCAGCCTTCCCGTGTCTGACTCATCCAAGACCTCTCCTCTCCTCATTCGACAAAAGGTACCGAGATCTGAGGCGTGACCCTGCCGCCGAGCCGCATCGCCGATTTTACCAAGACCTTCTTGGATCAAGTCAAAGAGAGGCGGCTCGTCTTGGTCGTTCGGAGCACTTGGAGAGGCGCGTTGGCGAGATCTCGGGGGATCCCATGGGCTTCTCATGTTTTGTCCAGATGGTCTAAAGCATAAAGGTGGACAGATGAATGAACATATTATAATTAGGAGTGTGGGCACCTGTTAATGTTGGAGTGCATCCTTAGGATGTGGACTGCCAACATAAAGCATATATACTAGATCGTTTCAACTGGTTTTCACCGCGGGCCTGGAGACATGAAAAAAGATTTCATGTGCTTCGCCGAAGGGACCTGGAGGTTTTCTTAGTTCTGACTGAAGAATCACACTCCCAGACACTCCATGGGACTGCCATATTTGCTGATCAGTTGGGGTGGTTTGGGGGTCAATTTAGGCATATATGGTATACATGGACTGTTTGGGATTTGGCAGGGAGGCTTTCAAAGAACAGTTGTCTTGGTCAACGGTTTTTTGTTTTTATCAGGAAGGATTCAGTGATATTGAGTGCCCAGAGCAACCTGAGACATGTACCCCATAGAGTTACGGGTCACCAACTTCCTGGTGGGGAATGTTTGTGGCTCCTGGTATGGCGGACCAATCTTGCCTTCAGAACCTCCAAGAAAGAACAACAGCTTGACAACACATCACCGAAAGCATCATGCGAGACCTTTGTTTATAGCTGTGACCGGGAAGAGGTTACTCGCAACATGTGGGCGTATGAAAATGATACCACTTATTACCAGCAGAGGTGGGTCAGAACCCGAACTAGGCTATCCTATAGGTACCCCAGGTGACGGGGCCTAGTTCAGGTCACTTAACCTCTGGTGGTATATACCTGGACCCCCAGTCGGGGTGGTCAATGGACACCCCTTGACCTCTAAGGGACCACTAATGGACACCCTTTCCGTGGTGGAATATACATGTTACACATGGTGCTGATGTGTTTTTGTATTGTTTTTGTCTCGGTTTGCTGAGGAGAACGGTCCTGCAAGGTTCTCAGTACCGTGTCTTGGCGGTCGGCACCAACAGTTCGTTCCTGGACGGGGCGAGGTCTGCTATTCTTCAATCATGGAGGAACCATGTCCCAGAATTCTTCAGAGAACATCTACATGGAAAACCATGAAACAAAGATCTGTGTTCTTTTTTTACTAGTTGAGGAATGAGGAACCGCGATTTGTAGTGAAATTCATGGTAAGTCTTACGTAGCTTTGCCATTAGTCTTTCGTTTGGTAGGCAGCCCACTGGGAACCTCAAGAGATGTGTGTAGTACGGTACTATATGACCAATGCTCAAGTATAGTAGCCAGATAGCCAGAGCACGGTTTCATGAGCGCAGAGCAACCGATCCATTGGGATTCAGATTGGGTGGTTCTTTTGACATCCAACCCGCTGAGTATTAACCACCAGCAGTCACAAAGGGGTGCTTAATGGAGGTTAGGGGTGCCAATTATCCACTCACTTAGGGTCCAAACACCACCCCGTCTTGTGACTCCTGGCACGTTTTTGTTCATGGTTTTCCATGCGGCACCCGACTCAACTCTCCGAGTTGGGTACGGAGGCGACCGTTTAGTAGACTTGTTCAAGTCGCAGGTGGTGTTCCCGAACTTGGAAGGTCCTGGTAGATCCACATACCCTCTGAGAAGGTGTTTGGGGTGGGTGCCAGGAGGGTCTAAACACCTTCTAAGGAGGTACGACTGGAGGTTAGTGTAGGGATGTAGAATCAATTGAAGAGCTTGGAACTGGCCAGATGTTGTGGTTCAATTTTCAACCCACCACCCAACGAATGCGGTTAACCACTAAGAGGCTATGTATAGACACCTTTTGGAAGGTCCATGTAGGTGTTCGAAGAATTCTGGGAACTGGTTCCTGACCTTCCAAGGCTGAGAACACTCCGGCGGAGGTTTCTCACGCCCGTGCGTATCGACCAAGGGCCTGTCCTGGTCCCGGTCCCGGTCCGGTCACCAGCGAACTGGGGCTGTAAGTTCGGTCACTTCAGTTCGTGGCACTCCAATTCGTTCGGTCACGAGTCCTGAAGAAGCTGGATGCAACCCATGTTTCGACCGATGGTTTGCCTCACAAAAACCAGGAGAACCCTTCGAAGGCCAGACTTGCCTTGAGTCGACCCTGGACAGCGAGGTATGTCCCTGCGGCCTGTCGGTCCTGTCGAGGTATGTCCCTGTCGGTTGGTCCTGCCGTTTTGGATTGGCGGAAGGTATTAGCCCTACCCAGACGCTCATGGGCCCTCATATGGAGGGGTCTGGGGTCTCAAATCCCTAGGGTTTTGAGGTACCAAGAGCTGTTTGGAGCGTCTGGGTAGGGCGGCCGAACGGAGCCCAAACGGGTAGGTAGTTCATATAGTTTTTGCTGATCAGATGATATTTTTCCCGAACTGGTTCAATCCCCTGGCATGGGGCATATGATTGGTATATATGTCCAGTCTCTGATGCAAGCAAATCCAAGTCACCCAGACGCGACCCTGGACCCGAATCCTCGGGTCAGGGGTTGGGGTTGAACACCAACAGGTTCTGAGGAGGGAACAACAAGGGCTGTGAATGGAGTGTTTGGGTATGTTTGGGTACATATATTCAGCCCATGAACATGACCCGAATGATCCCTCATGTAGGTAGTTTTCTTGATTTGAGAACCCCACCAAAGGATCCGTAATGATCCTTAATTTACCAGCAGAGGTGGGTCAGAACCCTACAGGCTGTCCATGGCTGTCCTATAGGTACCCCAGGTTTTCCGGGTCCTTGTTCAGGTCACTTAACCTCTGGTGGTCAGTAAAAACGTTGCAATTCCTGGACGCTCTTTGCCCGGCTCGGCCTGGGGACGTCTCTTCCACCCGGTTACGTCGACCGACCATTCCAGCTAGGTGCCGTGATCGGGCTTCGAGGTGGGAAGCGTCCGGATGCGTCCAGACCAAACAGGATTGAACATGCCCAGACACGACTAACCCTATACAGATCCAGTCGTACCTTCTCAGAAGGCACTTGCACCCTCCAAACCCACCCCAAACACCTTCTGAGAAGGTACTTGGATCCCCAGGGTGATGGGACTGCCGGTCCCATGGAGTGTTTGCCGAAGATTGTAGTCAGCTGCAGCTTGGTCAGAGACAAACATCATCGTCTTTATGCACGAATTGATTCTACTTTGTTCTGTGATTCTGCAAGCCATTTGTGAACAAAGAGGAAAGGTTAACCTGTGGTTGTGCAGACTCCCCAGTAAGAACAGACCTTTCAAAGAAAGTCAAAGAAAAGTTTACCATGGTTGACCTGTGCTTGTTTGTCGTTTGAAACCTTTTGTACAACCCATCGCTACAGGTCAAACGGTCAAAAAGATCTCACTTTACAGTTGGTCGCACCAACACACACCTCAAGGAGGTACAGAGCCACTTGTATCGGAATGGTTGTTCGAGATTCAACCCATCAATCCTAGGACGTATATATAAGGAGCTTTGCAACGTCGGCCCTGGCAACCTGACAAAGTCCAGTCATGGTGGATTATGACTGCCAGGTGGAGTACAATGAAGAAAGGGAACCAGAAGAGTCTTTGGGGGTTGGCAGGGGTTGGTACTTCTCAAAAATCGCCAGATCAGATGCAGCTTTCTTGCACAGCAGCATGTTGCTGGACAGGTGGCATTGACTCACCCTACTTCTCACAGGTCAGTGCGGCCTGTGATGGCACCTCGGGTTCAACCGAGGTGGTGGGGAATCAGGGCGAACTGCCATCCACTTCCACGATGATTCCACATGTTCAGGCTTCTTAATCCGGATCAAGTCATCCGCTCACAGGGCCCTGGTGGCCGTGTCGGTGGGGAACACTCAGAGATCTGGGTCCATCCGAGTCTGGACCCTCCATGGCAAGGGGTCGAACCCTCTATAACAAGGGTTTGCACCCTCAAAAACCAGGTGTTTTTGAGGGTGCAGATCCTTAGGGGTCTATGAATGATGGCACCAGCATGTAACGACCACACGCCCTCCTACTTGGTACTTCGGTCATTTGACGAATCCGACGAATTCGTTGGCATATGCTGTACATCGCCCAAGGGCATCCGTGACCGGCTTCTTCCGATTCACGGCCGGTCGCGCACTTTGGAGTCGATCGTGCACCGGTCACTTACCAGGGTCCTGTTGTGACCCCGCGCGGAGGAAGGCCGGTCACTTGAAAGAACCAGGATCTTGGTCGGTTGTGTTGCCCTAGGACCCTAGGGCTCCTGGCCGAGCTCCGGTTCGGTGGTTGGGGTGGGTGCCAGGGGGGTCGAATGCCACCTTCACCTGAGGAGATGGGGCGTTCGGAACCCTATAGGGGTTCTTGTTACTTCCGACGTCAATTGCGGGCCCATTCCCATGGAAAACCCTACACTGGGTACATGTATGCAACTCTTCCATGCCTAGACACCGCGGTGTGGGATGGTGTTTGGGGTGAATGGACTCGCTAGCCACACGGCCAAACCTCAGTGCTCCATTGCGTTGCTTTTCCGAGGTCAGGTGAAGCTGGTGAGAGGCATGGTGGGCACATGACCAAAGACACAGACCTCCCATTTCAAAAACGAAACTGTGAATTTTTCTGTGAGTTCACTTGAGGGCATTCGTGACGCATGACACCCTTTTCGCCGGCCGCCCCTTTTCGCCTGAACTGGATCCACCAGCGGATCCCTTGAGCTACGCATTTGTGTGAAAAGCCGCGCCTTTTCATGAGCTTTTGAGCGTGTGGTCTTTCAGTACCACAAGTTGGCACCGGAGCTGAGCTTTCCGGGCCTTTGGATGCCGGTGTGGCGGCAATGGTCTCCGCAGCTTCGAAGCTCGGATGGATCGTCGCCCTCCGATGAGCCCACTGCTGCCGACGTGCACCCTGACGGTCGATCTTTTCCCTCAGGAAGTTTCGCTGCTGGTACCACTGGGTTTTTGGCTGGTCCCTTGAGAAGAGACGGCTCGACTGCCTCCGACTCGGGTTTGACCTTCGAGAGACCGGGACCGGTTCACCATAGTGTTCGTGGACCTCCCGCACAGTTTGGCATACCGACCTCATATGACCAACCCGGATACCCTCAGATGCCCCGACCACATCCAGGAGCTTGCGGACCGTTTGATGGTTTTGTTGCTGGATGGCCTCACCCTGGAGGTTTTCCGGCATTTGCGAACTTGCTACCTGGCACTGCGCTTCATCCCGGACTTGTTCCAGGTGTTGGACCCCATCAAGTACATGAATGTCATGTTCGAGACCGACTACCTCCTGCCGGCCACCATGTGCATGAGAGGCAAACGGTTGAGCAGCCTGGAAGTGACGACTCATGGCTGTGTTTGACATGCAACTCCCAGGAACACTCCTGGTCCTCACAAGATGGAGTTTGGAAGTGCAGTGAGTGCGGGCATACAGAGTTTTACAGACCCACCGAACCAAGTCGAATGCAGACACAGCACGGTACGTGGATGTTCATTCCCCACGGATCTAACCAACCTGACAGACAGTCTGATCATCCCGCTTCAGGAGCTTCATCATCTACTTCAACGGCACCACCTGCACGGCGACGACGCCGTCGGAGACATCGAGGCAATGACGACCCCGATGATCCTGACGACCATGGCGGCTATGAGCTTGGTGAGGAGGAGACACGAACGACTGACCCTCTTGTTGATCCCTCAGATCATGGAGAACCTCCTCGACCACGCCAGCCACGAGGCCCTCCTCGTGACCATGATCGTGATCAAGGCCACCGACATAAAGGCGATCGTCCGCCAGCAGGACCCGACAGAGGTCCGAGAGGTGGAAAAGGCTGTGGTGGAGGGAAGAGTCAACAGCCTCCCAATTTGCCTGCCGATGGAAGAGATGTGGCCCAAGAACTTGTCCAGACGCTTCAGCGCCTTCTTGATCAACGAGCACCCAATGCTGCTTCACCTGCTGGCAATTCAAGCTGCAATTCCACGAAGAGCTGGAATTCTTTGAAGGGCATGCAACCCGGCGTGAAATACCGGGGAGGCGCTCCACCAGCGACACCAGCTTGGCACTACACGAGCGGCGATGTCAGAGCGTTTGAACGCTTTGAGAAAAGGGTGAACATTTGGGCTTTGCAAGCTCGACACTACATGAGCAGCTCCGAAGCAGGTCTGGCCCTCTACACGTCCCTCAAAGGGGACGCTGAAGCTGAGCTTGAGTTTGCAGATTTAGATCAGGTATACAGTCAGAATGGCATCCAGTATGTGCTCGACCAACTTCGAGGACCATTTCAAGAAAAGCCTGTCTACATCAAGCGCCAATTTCTTTACGAATATGAGCAGGTCAGCCGACAGGCCAGTGAGAGCATGCGGAACTACACGAACCGCTACCGGAGGATCGAAGCTTCACTTCGTTCTGTCGGAATAGATGTTTCTTTGACATATGACCAGGAAAGTCGAGGAAGCAGATTGCTGGACAGGGCGAAGTTGTCGCCTGAGGCTCAACGCCTCGTGCTGGTCGGCACGGGACAACGGTTGGACTTCGATTCAATCAAGAGTGCATTGTTGATGCAATATCCCGAACATAAAGCAGCTCCACCTCTTTTTGTTCACGGCCAGCAGTTTCGATCTAGCAAAGGACAGGGCAAGACCTTTGGCAAGAACTTCACAGGACCACCTTCACAAGGTCCTCAACAGCGAAAGGGATTTGGCAAATTCACCAAGCGGGTTTTCCAAGCAGCCACAGATGGTGATGATCTCCCACCTGAACCTGAGCAAGACCTTGGTGGCGATGATTTGGCCGCCATTGAAGAGGAGAACCCCGACGAGGATCATGACAGTTTTGCCGACCAAGGTGATGATGCAGGCCTTGAGGAGGCCGAAGATGGCCAGGATGCTGAAGTGGACAATTTGACAGAAGTCCTCACGGTAACGGCAAAGAAACTGGCTGCCATCACCTTGGGCAGGAAATGGACAGGACAACCTTCCAAGTCCATAGCGGAAAGGAAGAAGTCCTCTTGCTGTGCAATTTGTGGCCAAATGGGTCACTGGAGTGGCGATCCTGAATGTCCAGGTGCCGATGGAACCTCTTCTTCACAAGCCGGCCCCAAAGGCAAAGGCGGCAAGACTTCTCCGAAGGGGAAGACCAAGGGTTCCAAAGGCTCTTCGTCATTCGGCAACAGCAAAAAGGTGCTCACGGTCAGCCACGGCATTGGTGTGGATCAAGAGATTGAGTATATCCCCGACGATGAACCTGCCAATACCCAGTTTGTCCTCATGAACCACATCATCCAACCTTGTTTGATAGCTGCCTCAGATGCCAAGGGCTATATGGTGATACTGCATGTCAGAGATCTTGTTGTGGGCTTGAGTGGTATCGTGAACATAGTCAGCTTCTTCGTACCTCATACCACCTCCATCCCTATGAGCTCACGAGAGACGAGACCTTCCAATTCGGCTCAGGCGAGCCAATCGTCTCAACCACCTTGGCAATGCTGCCAGCTGCAGTGGAAGGTGCGCACTGTTTAGTTCTGGGAGCTTTTGTTTTGGATGCTTTTATACCGTATTTGGGCAGTTTATCCATGATGAACAAGCTTGGTGCTGTGATTGACGTCCCCAACAAATTGGTGTTTTTGAGCAAGCTCGATGTTTCTGTTCCTTTAGCACTTGTTGGACGGCATTTGGCAATGAGCATCACACAGTTTCCTGCAAAACCTCACCGCCTCGCTGTTTGGGCAAAGATCACTGCACAGGGCCTCAATGATCCTGAAGTGAACCTGCCGCCATCTTGTGTCCAGGTTGCTCAAGCCTTGGAAAGCGAGTCCGAACTTCTCTCCGGACGACCTCATGCACCTGAGTGCATCCAATCGGCGTGTGGATCGATGGCGCCACCTGGTGACCCGGCTCTTGGAAGTTGTGACCCAGGCTTGGCTGACACTTCACACGGCTCAGCAGCTCAACATCCTGGACAAGGACGTGACCAAGCAGGAACACCCTCAGGTCTTGGGGGCAATGTCAAAGGCAAAGGCCAAGGCCAAGCAGCGAAGTCAGAAGAGCACCGGCAAGCAGGAGGCCGAGGCTTATCAACAAAGCCTCATGGATCAGTGCAGTCACATGACGTTCAAGAGGCACGGCAATCGCCACGGAAGCTTCGCAACATGTCAGTCATGCAAGGCACGATGGAAATGGGAGGACGGCGGCTGGAGACTGCATGGTGGCTCATCCAACTACTCGCTACCGCTGCCATCTTTCTTGACCACGACGGATGGCAGCATCAAGCCACCAGAACAGCCGGCACATCCCAGCATGATGGACTACTTCGCCCAGTACCATGCCCAGGCACCTCCAGCAGCATCATCTCAGATGCCTTATCCGCCGCAGGTGCTGCAGTCGGCGGGCCCGGCACCATCTCAGCCCACCGGAATCCGGATCATGGAGGTGGACAAGCAGACCTGGCATCGCCAACGTCCCCTTTCCATGACATCATCAGCGGCAGGCCATGGTCGACGGGTGGAGGAAATGCAGGACATGGACACCGTCATGAAGAATCAGCCTCCGCCAATCTCCATCGCGACGGAGGACAGCTTCTCCCATCTGGAAAGCGCAAAAGACTGATTGGCAACCTCACGAAAGAGATCTACATGTTGGAAACTGAGGTGGGTGCCATCAACAGCCTGCCAGGTGACAAGGAGAAGACGTTCCAGATCGATCTGATGGAGATGTTTGCCGGAACGGCAAGGCCAACTCTGATGGCCAAACAATATGGTCTTACCGCACTTCAGCCATTTGATCTGGAAGATGGGTATATGACCTTGCCAAACGATCAGTGCAGCAGGTGATTGACTTCGCCATGAACAAGTTCAAACCTCTACTGCTTCTCATCGGTTTCCCATGCACGAACCTCTGCATCATGAACGAAAACATGAACTACCAGTACCGCATGGAGGAACTACTCGAACTTCGAGCCCGACTTCGACCTCTACTACGTTGGGTTGTGAGCAAGATGAGACAGCAGTTGAGAGAAGGGCGGCTCGTGCTTCTAGAAAATCCTCTCCGCAGTCGACTTTGGACTGAACCCGCCGTTGCACAGTTGATCACTGAGTTCAATCTCCTCCTGGTCAAGTGCGATGGTGGCTACTTTGGAGCGACCAATCATCGTGGACAAAAGATTATCAAGACCTACCAGTTCGCCACCAACAGTCCAGAGATCGCACAAGCACTGAGGCATCAACTCACGCCTCAGGAGAGAGCTGAATGCACACCACTTGAAGGAAAAGCAGTTACACAGTCTCAAGAGTATCCCATGCAGATGGTGCAGGCTCTTCTCAAAGCTCTCCGTTGTGAAGCTCAACGATGGAGTCCGCACCGTTTTGATGAGCTCCCAAAAGAGGTCTACTTTGCCCAACCTTCCGATGACGAGCCAACATGGAGACGCCTTCTTGATGAAGTTGATCAGATCTTCATGAGAAGCTTAACCAAAGCTTTGACTTTGCAGCCTGGGCACGACCTCTATGACAAGATCAGCACACTCGTGCCATGGGAGCTTGGCCAAATTCAGATTGCATCCAAGCCTCTGACGAGGCGTCAACCGCGTGAAGTCCCTCACACGCACAGAGGAAGCATTTTGCTTCACAATGATGACAGCATCTCAATAGAAGTGGAAGACATGCTGGTGAACCAATTTCCAAAGCAGCGGTTCGACAAGCCTGTGAGGTGCGCCATTTTCTTTTACGGCTTTGCAGCTCCTGATCAACCTTGTGATGAGCCTCAGCGTCAGGAGCCTCCAGTGCACCTACCAATTCCAGGTTTGTCAACAGACATCACCTTCAAAGGAGCACCAGCAACACTTCCTATCTCAGTGAGATCCTCCTTGGCACGACTCCACATTGGAGCAGGTCATCCACACAAGAAAGAGTTGATCCGCCTTTTGGCAACACACGGATCGATCAACAGCACTGTCATGACCGCCTTGGAGTACATGAAATGTGGCACTTGTGAGCGCAATGCCAAACCAACTCAGCCTGCAACTCAGCCTGAAGCTGCCGCAGTTCCTCAGTTCACAGGTCAATTTGGTGAAAGGGTGCAAGCAGATGTGTTCTACACCCGAGACCTGGCTAGCGGCAACCACCCTATCTTGGGGGTGATCGACATGGCCACGAACCTTCAACAGGCCATCCGACTGGTGTCTTTGAATGCACAACATGTGTGGGACAGCTTCCGCACCATTTGGTTTCAGCCATACGGCTGCCCGCTGATCCTCGAGCTCGATGCTGGCACTCCCTTTGCAGGCATCTTCAAAGAGCACAGCCTTGCGGCTGGCATCCATGTGGTGGTGGTGCCGCCAGAGGCACACTGGAGGATTGGAGCCGTCGAGAGACGCAATGCAGTCCTCAGAACTGTCATTGAGCGGCTCGTAGACAACCACGGGGTGGTCGATGGTGAAGGCATCGATTTCGTTTTGATAGCAGCCACACAAGCTATCAATAGCACCACGGCTACCAAAGGCCGATCACCATACCAGGCCACTTTTGGAAAGCTGCCTCGCTTCCCAGGTGATCTTTTCGGAGATGATCATGCCCTGACAGTGGGTGAGAGGTATCTCATGGCAGAACAACTTCGAGTCCAAGCACTGCACGCCATCAATGAGATGAGAGCCTCACAAACCATCAGAAGAGCAATCCTCCGGAAGACGCCACCAAACAAAGCTGAAGCCCAACAGATCCTGCCTGGATCCCTTGCAGCTTACTGGCGATGGAGCAAGAAGGCTTCAGGGCGAAAGAGAGGTGGCTATGCTCTTGGCCGTTTGGTGCAGCACGATACCACGAACAACACGGCATGGCTGCAAACCGGTGGCTCCTTGGTTCAAGTGACCTATGAGCAGCTTCGACCTGCCTTTGGTCTTGAAGGATGGGTTCCATCCCAAGATGACATCAAGTCACTCAAAGATGCCAAGACTCGACTCCAAGATGGTCTTTGGCTGGACGAGCGAGGAGAAGGCCCTCCAGAAGATGAACCACTTGACCCAAGCATCGCACTAGCACCACAGACACCGGGAGGTCCACCAGACCTAGTTCCACCACTTGCCGATGTGGACATGCCAGCACCAGAAACACCAGGACTAGCACTGCGATTACCACTAGCAGCTACAGACACGGCATCAGCAGCAGCAGGAGCACCACAAACTCCTGCAGCAACACAGCCACAAGTTTTCTCACCAACATACAAGCAAACCACAACACACAACATACATCAACACTTCTACGACTCACACCACGAAACACGTGAGAGGACACCGAGAAGACATGACACACAACCAACAACATCAGACACAATATTTCACCGAACAATACAAACACAACAACAGTTACAACAGCCAATACCACAAGCTATGTCTTTGCCTGCAACACCTCATGCACTACAAGAAGGCCAACATGGCCACGATGCAATTATGGGTGACGTACAGCAGACAGGAACAGACATGGCACAAACAGCTATAGCAGCAGACTCAGCACAACCAGAAGCAGTAGTCACAACAGGTTCGGCGCCAGCAATAACGCTGCAAACAAAGCACGGACCTCCAAGTGAGGACTACTGGCAGAACACAGCAAGCACACTCATCAGGCATCACATCAAGCCAAGACGGCACCTATGCACACCAAGCGAGTTCCACACTCTACCAACACCAGCAAGCAAACTCACGGGCACCAGGACAACATGTCCAAACAGCGACGGAGTTGACCTCCGACCCATCCAGGACAACTGGATCAACAGCACTCAACCACAGCAGGACCTTGGCATGTGGTGGATCGGCAGCACACACTTTATGAAGTACAACAATCCAACATGGATTACCTTCATTGCCGCCACCGACAACGGCGAGCCAGTGATGTTCACACCACCGCCACCTGATTGGGACGGCCGCCCAATCACAAACGAACACATGCCAGTTCCACAACCATCCCGGATCTACAGGACCAAAGCAGCCAAGGCCGAGAATGATGAAGAGGCCTTGAACAGCTCGTCCGATGAAGATGTACCTGGTTCAGCCAAGCGCAGCCATGGATCGTGAAATCCCATGGCGAGTGCTGATGAAGGAGGAGCCCCAAGTCTTGCAGAAGTATGTAGAGGCTAACAAGAAGGAGTACCAAAGCTGGATGCAGTGGAACGGCGTCATTCCCGTTCCAGATGATGAAGCAAAGGCTATACTGGCTGACTTCACCCTCAAGAAGCGGGTGATTCCGGCCCGAAATGCCTACAGAGACAAGAACAGGGGCGCAGGCCCAACGATTGAAGACATCATGGCAAAGTGCCGCACTGTCATTCTGGGCTGCCTTGACCCAGACCTCTCTTCACTGAACCGCACCTCTCCGACTCCTTCGAAGTTCTCAGAAAGCATAGTGCTTCAGGTTGCCTGCAGCGGACTGAATGGTCAAGTCGAGAACACTGGCAAGCTCTGGCGCCTCTGGTCCGGAGACGTGAAGACGGCTTTTCTACAGGGCGTCCCTGAGGCTCGCTCTGAACGGCTTTGGATGAGGCCACCCAGGGATGGCATACAGGCATTGGCACAGACATTTCCACATCGTCTGTACTTGATACAGGGAAACCTGTACGGGTTTGCAAGTGCTCCATACACCTGGTTTTCACATGTGGCCAACACCTTGCTGCAAAAGAAGCTTGTTCAGCATCGCCTGGACAAAACTATGTTCCTGAAGCGTGATGACAACAATTTGCTTTTGGTGGTGCTCATAGTGCACGTTGATGATTTCCTTGTAGCCCACCGCGAGGACTATGACCTCGATGAGATTCGAAAGGCATTCAATTGGGGGTCAGAGACCATGCTGGGTCCCGACAACACCATTGTCTTTCGAGGCAAGGAGATCAAGATGGCAAAGCAGGGTCAGGTCACCACCATTCAGGTGACACAGACCTCCTTCATCAAGGAGATGGATGACAAGCCGATCACGACTAAGGCTTCTGAGGATGCCCTGCTGACCACTGACCAGTGGCAGGAGTTCAGATCCCTGACGGGAAGCTTGCAATGGTTGAGCGGCCAGACAAGGCCGGATGCAGCAGCAATCACAAGCCTGAGCAACAAAGGCCGTGACACTACGGTCAAGGACCTCAAGGCCCTTTATGAGTTTGTGAAGGTCATGAAGATGACAGAAGGCTTGGGGTTGAATGTGTACCCCATTCCGTGGAACCGCGCCATGACTTTGGTGGGGTACAGCGATAGCAGCTGGGCCAATGCTCCAGGCCACAAGTCCCAGATGGGAGTGCTGGTGCTCTTGAGCACCCCTGAGTGCACTGAGAAGCGGTGTCCAGCATCAGTGCTGGATTGGAAGAGCACTCGTTCGCCGCGAGTGACCCGAAGCACCCTCGCCTCCGAGGCGAACGCCATGGACGAGTGCACTGACAGGTGTGTGTATGCCAATCACTTCATCACACACCTGCTTTGGCCGGACGCTGCAAAAGATGCTGCCAAGATGATGCATCGGCAGGCCACTGACTGCCGCAGCTTGTATGACGCTGTGATCAGCCCGTCACCTGCTTTGACCGAGAAGAGGACGATAATTTCAGTGAGAAGCATTCAGGACTTTCTGTCCGAACAGCAGGTGCACTGGGTTCCAACCACAGCAATGTGGGCCGACGCTTTGACGAAAGTTGATGCTGAGTTGATTGCCACGTTCCAGCGGTGGCTAGCTGCTCCATTTGTACAGTTGAAGGCCGGCGAAAACAAAAAATACAGCAGTGTGAATTTTTCTGTGAGTTCACTTGAGGGCATTCGTGACGCATGACACCCTTTTCGCCGGCCGCCCCTTTTCGCCTGAACTGGATCCACCAGCGGATCCCTTGAGCTACGCATTTGTGTGAAAAGCCGCGCCTTTTCATGAGCTTTTGAGCGTGTGGTCTTTCAGTACCACAAGAGAAACACCATCCAACAGGTCTCCTCCTCTGGAGGCTTATGGACGGTACGACTGGACCCTCCAAACCTACATAACAGTGTCTCCAATAACCTTCTGAGAAGGGGTACTTGGATCCCTAACGACAGGGTTTCTTTCAATGGTGAAAGACCTGCGTGTCGACATGCGTTTTTTTTCACATAGTCTTCACACCCTACAGTTCCAGTCGTACCTCCTCGGAAGGTATTTGGACCCTCCTGGCACTCACCCCAGTCCCCCCTTCGAAGAAAAGGGGCGACTGGAGCCCTAGGGGAACTTACTTTCGGGGTGTCTATCATCAGACTTCGACCGGAGTTGCGGATCGGCGGTCAGAGACGGCACCGCAGAACGTCTGCGTTCTTCCGCGGCCAGGAGAGGGCAATGAACCCGACACCTTTGGCAGCGACACCGTGTATGTGTGACCTGGATCTCCACACAAAGAAGAGAGAGCAACAGTTCTAGGATTCTAGGAGTACCCCTCTCTTTGCTCTAGGAGTCACATTGGAGTTGGGTGGTGATTTAGTACCTCCGTGAGTGGATTGTGACAGGAGAGGGCTCCGCACCCTCCTCTCCTTAACCGAACATGTTCCGGCACCCTAGTCCATGTGACTGGTGAAGCCAGTTTCTGAAAACGTCCGGATTGGTCCATTTGCTTCCAGTACTTTGACTTCCCTAGGGATCCAAGTACGTACCTTCTCAGAAGGTACTTGCATGGATCCCTGGCAGGCTTGGTACGAAGGGTACGATCCACGTGACCTGTCGCGCTGGAAATCCGTGACGGCCTCAGGTACGATTCAAGAAGATTTCCTTGGAGGCCACTCTGCCAGCGGGAGAAACACCCAAACGCCAGAGCCCAGCCTCGGACCGCGAGGTCAATGGGTTCAGCCTCGTTTTTTTACCGCGACGGACGAAACACCGTAGACAGGACTCCATATACCGCGTTTTCCCTGTGTCCTTCGGTCACAAACAGGCCTGTAAATGCTCACAGAGCAGATAAGTGGATCCCAAACACGACCTGTTTGGGACTACCACTGGTGCGTACATTGACCCCCCCGGCACCACCCCAATTGATCGCCTACATGAGCCTAGGACTCATACCCAGACACTCCATGTGCCACATATGCCTACATTGGGGTGGTTCTGGGGGTCAATGTAGACATCTATGGCAGACATGAAGTGTTTGGGAGATGTTGGGTCGCCGGTCGTGGTGGGGTGTTTGGTTCCAGGCCTGCGGAGACCAGCAATCAGTTTCGCGACTTGGCAGGCGTTTTTGGCATCGTTCCATGGAAAGCACCATGGGTTGCAGTGCAATTGACTGACATGAAGTCCCTCAAGTGTGTGTCACCCAGAATGAACGACCATGACCCAAGCATTGCATATATATTGTCGGTATAGACCACACTATACACTCACCATTATACTAACTGACCCAACCATTGGCTGACCATAACATACATTAAAATTATACTATATACACTCAGGCACTCACCCCTGATACCATCTGGATGTATGTATGTCAGTCCCATGAAGTACATGGGTCTCGACCTGGCAGCTGAGAGGATTGGCTTGGGCAGCTGAGAGGATTCTATCGGATTCAACGGCGGTTGCAGGTGTTGTCTTTCATGGCCTATGGTACTACGCCAGCAGTTCTATGTTTGAATGCATTTTTTGAGTGAGCGAGCGAGTGAGTGCGTGAGTGCCGCGGTACTTGGATGATTTCACCGAGCTCATCCACCCAAAAATGCTGCTGCTTTTACAACATGTGCTGGTGTCCAAACACCTAAACCGTCAATCATGCGCAGAACCAGACTAGAGTCTAGAGTGAACATATGTGAATCTGATGTCGCAGATTGCAAGATTGGCCAGTCAACATGGCGAAAAGGGCTGTGAGGAGTGGCAAATCAAAGACCATCCGACGATCCTCCCTCCAACAATCATACAAGTGACAAGTGTTTCTCCTGGCCATTTTTGAAAGCATGCCCAGGGAAATCCAGTTACCACTATACCGTACCGTTAACCAGTGGTTCCAAAGACTAAAACCATAGACCGAACGAATCCCTGGTTCCTTACTACTAGTGGTTTGCCTGGCTTTGCCGCGTTTTCATTGCGCGACACTGGCGCGACGCTGGCGTCGCCACAGCGAGACAGCGTCCAACCGAGGTGATGATCCCCCAACTTACTATGACAGAGATTACAAGGCGAAGTGGACAAGGGTGGTTAGGGTGGGTGGTCTTGGGGGATTGGAGAAATGGTTAGAAGCGTTTGGGATTACGGCAGGGTGAAGGGGCAAACCATTTCCTGCCGGGCTGCCAATTCTCTTGGCCGCCTTGGCCAGACTATGGCCATATGATCACACGGGTTTCACACGGGTTTCGACTCCTTAAGTTGGCAAGTGGGCCCTTAAAAGTCAAGAGTTCAGAGGCCAGAGGCCTGGTGACATCCGCTTCGTTCAGCGCCAGGAAATCTATGAGAAGCAGAAGAGGTTGGGGAGACTTTGGTGATGCTTATGGGACTGCGACGGTTTTTGGAGGGCTCCCGAGTTTGTGGGCTAATGGGCCAAACACGGGTGCAAAAAGAAGAGGTATTGCTCATCAGGCGATCAGGTGATTTTTTTGATGTCCCCTAGCGGTAAAATCCCCTTTCTGGAAAATTTTGGTACTTTTCCCAGGTTCCTTCAGCAAATGCAATGAATTAGAGCATGTGCACAATGTAGCTGAGTTCGCATGGCTTTTGGAACTTGAGTAACGACCAAACGATGCCGCTCCAGGATGCTACTTCATTTGGACCACGTACCAGGACCTTCCAAGTTCGGTCACCACCTACGACCTTTGAGTCTACAAAAGCCTCCAGCCATCGGAGACCTGTTGGGCCCTCGGTGCTGGTAGCTGAATTCCCATCCGCTCGGGGACTGCCATCGGACGGCCGACCCGTTGACCCCTGAAACAACCACCCCTGGCCTGATCGGTCACGTGGCGTCACGTGGCGTCTCAGCCACCGCCACCCACCACTCCCGCTCCGGTGCGCGGACGGATGGTCCGCATGGGCACGGACCAAGCAACTGCTACATGTCCCGAACTCGCCTTCCGTTGGACCTCCCTAAAGAACGGTCGACCTGCCTTGTTTGGCTTCAGCATGAACCCTCTATAGTTCACTAAGGGTGGCGGTTGGGCCCCGAGCCAAAGCCTTGTGTTTGGTTTCGGGTGCGGATCCGGTTCAACCCGTTTCTTCGCCTCAGTGCCCACAACCGAACGGTGGCGAGACGGCGACGGTGCACGGTTCGTCGAGACGAACGGTGCACGTCCAGTCTGGAGTAGTAACAAGGACGCTACGCACGGTGGAGGCCATCGCTACTAGATGCTACTAGTAACAAGAGGCTATACTAGGGAGAAGACTCTTACTCAAAGAATCCAAGAGTATTCAATAGGAGTGACCAAGACTCATTAAATGTACGTGCACTAACACTTTGACCTATTTAGATACCAATAAGACATAGGAGAGTTCTGTAGCTGAAGAGGTGGTCTTGCAGGACCAGTTCTTTTCCAGACCTTTTAGTTGAAGACAGGGGTGCATGTTCTGTAGTGGGTGTACATTTGAATATCCCCGGCCAAAATTAGCCACAGTAGACCTTGGTCCGGAGTCGAAAACTGGGAGGTCCCCCTATTTGAGCTACACACCCATATTTTGCCAAATGGCGATATTCTTGGAGAGGTCGATAGAGAGACAGAGGCAGACAGAGAGAGAGAGAGAGAAGAGAGAGACGGGCCTTAAGCTTGCAGCTGAGGATCATTCTTCGAACGGGCTGCCCGGGCGAGTGAGGCCGAGGTTGGAGCGACGTGAATTCGATTGTATAGATATAGCCCCAGGGCTCCAAGTACCTTGTAAGAAGGTACTTGGACCCTCTAAACCCTTCCAAAACACCTGCTAAGAAGGTACGACTGGAGCCCTAGGGTAAGTGACCTTCAAGTGACACAGATCCGCCAGACAAGATCACTCGTTAGAGGACTTCATGAAAGCATGTGCTATTCCAATTTGGGCTGTTTAGCAGATTGTTTGAAGGGGGGAGGTTTCAAGTGCTTTGCTGGGCCAGTGACTCTCCTACTTTGCAATGGCATGGGATATGCTTGCTGAATCCACAGGTCTAGTACTTTTGGGCAACCAAAGAATTGGGTAGAAAACCATGGTGAATGTAAACCAGCCGCACTTGGTCGAGATTTCTTCGCTTGGGATTCTTCAGTTCACGCGGAGGTTCACCACGTTTTCGTGCTGGGTCGGTGCTGACAGTTGGAGGGCCCTATGGTGACCTACTTTGACCTGCTTTCCGACCTCAAAGCAGGTCCTCACCTACCCAGACGCTCCGTTTTCACGACGCTCGACTGGTACCGAACCAAACCCTATAGGGATTGGTGAGAAACCGTTCGACCCCCTTGACCAGTTCGGATTCGGGTCCGATTCCTCCAAAGGACTCGGGGCCTAGACGTCGCCGCTTGGGTAGCGAAACGCTCGGCCGCTCGGCAGGACCGTCGTGGACGGTTCGGACCGTTCGGACCGTGCAGGACGTTGAGGAGGCCATGGGTCAGATCCTACCTGGACCTGGTTTCCAGGCGTGTCCTGTCTGGAGGTCCCTTAGTAGTGTAGGGGCTTCTATTGGTGACCCCTTTGAAGGTGCTGGTATGTATTGTGTGGTATATCACTTCATGCAGTCGTCGTGTGGTGAGGCGCTGAACACGGCGGGGGCTTGGCTGGGGTTTCTGACTCGCCCAGAAAAGGAGACTGGAATTGTGTAGACTCATTGATGAATACACCCACCCAATTGAATTGGACATCCTCTTTATTTACCAGCACCTTCCACCAACCAAGAGGTCTCCGAGTGAAATGGAGGCGACCGTCTGTAGACCTGCCAGTCTCAGTCGCAGGTGGTGTTCCCGAACTTGGGTTCGGTCCTTCTATATAGAGGATCCCTAAAAACCTTGGACCCTCCATGGCAAGGGGTCGAACCCTCTATAACAAGGCTTTGTACCCGAACCAAACCCTTCTTTTTGAGGGTGCGGATGGGATTGATGAATCAAGAGTCTTGAACCTATATATGGACCCCAACTCAACCACCCCACCGTCAGGGATCCCCAAACCACCTCACGGACCCGGCGATGTGGGGCGATGTACGGTTCTCCTCGTGGGAGCGGACTCGCTTGGGTCTTCTTGCTTGACTTCGTGGGTGACATGCGAACGTGGGCTTCTCGGTTGTGCAGTGTGCCCTACCCAACAAGAGCGTTGGTGCCGGAGGATCGGGCGATCTGTGATCGCCGGCAGATTGTCCGAAGAGCTCTTGTCACACTATTGGCCGCAGTGTGGGGCGCAGCACCAGGACATGTGGTGTACCTGGCTGTGTTTGCTTCAAGCAAGCACTAGTTGGAGGAATGCTGGACTGAACCCATGTGTTCAGACATGGAGTTCAGTTCGGCTTGTTCTGGACGTGGTTGACTTTACCCGGGGTTGGGTAGACAGCCATGTTTGCTTGCACGTGTGAAGGCGCTTGAGGCCAACCCGCTTGGTGCCAAAGCGGATGACAGTGAGACGATGGGCTACTTGTGCTCACTGGGCGCCTGTCTGTAAAACACCTGGTGACCTGCTAGCAGGGGAGGCCTTCAATCCGTTCCTCTTGTGTGTTCTTAGCCAGGTCTCACTGTGTTTGTCTTGCAAACAGAGCTCGCCCCCGTTGTTCTCTCGGTCGGCACGGGTTGATCTGTGGTCGGCGTGCTTGTGAATCCAGACACAGAATCACCCGCATGCTTGGATGGATTATACGATATCATTGACTAGCATCCTGGAGCAATAGTACTACAGTCGGGGGATGATTACAATAAACGTATTGACATTCGTGGAGGTTGAGAAATGATGACCCGCACATCCAGACCTCCATTCCATTCCCATGCGAGGCTCGGCTTCCGTCACGGGCGGTAGGAATTGATACCCTCCCCTCAGCAATCATGGAAGTGGAGTTCACCCCCTGCTTGGTATTCGGAAACTAGTCTTGGTCCAGGCCACGTAACCATGATGGTTGGAGGTGGGAGTAGTGGGTTCTACTTGATAGGTCTCCAGCCCCAGCTACTTTCAGAGTAGATGACACAGACCCCAAGAGGTCTTTTTGATGGGGTTCCACATGAACCACCCATTGGGACTGTGCCATCTACTCTGAAAGTACTTGGCAATTGAAAAGTACTTGGCGACCAATCAAGTGCTGAACGCTGGTCCTGCACAGCGTCGGAACACCAGCTTTGAAAGGGCGCTGTTTGGCGACGGCCAGGACCGCAAAGGCAAAGCCAAGATGTCGTAAGTCTCACAAATGGTGTTTGGTATTTTGCTAAGGGGACCCCCAAACCAATGAATTTACAATGTTTGCTGATTTTCTCAGAGGTGCCCCTACCTAATTTGTACCTATAAATTAAATCTGTTCGAACATGGCAATGTACCCAAGCGTTTTCACACCGTCCTTAGGGGTTTGGCATCTCTACTTTAAACTAAACATTAGCATGTGGACGGACAACATTTGAGTTTTACAGTAAAACATACCGCCATGAGGTTTCCCCCTGTCAGGCTTTGAAGAGACGGAGATCCGCACGTGACATCCGGATCTCGTGAGGATTTTCAGAGATGCCAGGGCAAAGGACTCATCGATAATCTAATTCATTGATTAGATATGGTATACATATTGTGTTTAGCTAAATTAACATAGATTAACGTATATATACACATAATTGTATAAATAAGAGAGTCATGAAGTTCCGATGACATGACGAAGAAGATGTTACCTTGGTGTTTGAAGATCCATATCATTTTCACGTAGCCGCTGGCACAACCATGGTGCCATAGCTTAGTTTGCTTGGGATCGTTTGCTGGACCATCCAGCGATCCGGGAACAAGCTGGCAAGAACGTGTGCTGGTTGGATTTCAATGGAAGTCACCGTGTGGAGAAACCGTGTTCGAAGTTGGAGCCGTAGCCATTTCCTACAAGTCCAATCTGGCCAAGTTAAGCCTGGTTCTTGACCTCATTGAGTACTGGTTTTGCATGACTGGGCCCAGTCAAATGAGGTCCTCAACCTGTAGGGGATTGTTCATGAAATGCGGGTCATATTGTTCATCAATCTCGTCACCGCCCAAGTTCTCAACTTCCGGCAGAAGGCCTTTGTTTCAACGTCAGTGTCTTCCCTAGGGCTCCAACCGCATCCTCAGAAGGTGGTTAACCCCTCCAAACCCACCCTAAACACCTTCTCAGAAGGTACGACTGGAGCCGTAGGAAAACGTCAGTGTCTTGTCAGCTTTAAACGATTCCTGTCTCTCGGCCTCGGTCGGAAGTTCGACTCGGCGTGGACCGTACGGCGTACCGTACGGGGTATCAATCCAACCACTGCATGGATTGAGTCAGCGACCAAAGACATGCCACCGTCGCCACGCGAAGAAAAGGACCAGAGCGTACGACCATGCGTGTGCTGGTAGCATACTCGCCGCCACACCTATATAGCGCACCTAGCTGGGTGTTTGATGAAGAGTCATGAACAGAGAACTCATTTCACTTCGGAGTTCTTGGCCTTATCAACATCCGTCCGGGCCGTGCAGTGTTCGCAGGGTCAGAAAGCCTTCGCAGCCCGAAGTCCACCGAAAACCAGGGGAAATCGGACCCGCCCAGACGCTCCAAACAACCGTGCGACCCCTCCATATGAGGGTCCATGAGCGTTTGGGCGGATGTATTGCTGAAGGGGGCCCGGATTCTTCCGAATGAACAATTCACCCATCGACAGTTCCCTATCCAGTCCGACTTGTTCGCGGTGCTGGGGGTGGGTGGTGCCAGGTCTGTGCCCACCAAGCCTGATATGATGGGCTAGGAGCCTTAGAAGGCTTCTTAACATGTCGTAACCCCCGCCATTGGGATTCCAACACCTGCCCAGACGCTCCCAACAGCCCTTGGTCCCTCAAAACCGGATTTGAGACCCCTGACCCCTCCATATGAGATGTTTCAAAACTGCTATGTTGTGGATGTTATGGGATGTTTGGGGTAAATCCACTTCTGGGGATCTTTTTCCAGGTTCCTTCAGCCAATCCCAGATCTTCTGGTGCGACCCTCTCCGCGACCATCCACGGAGACCAACTCCGCTGAGGTGTCCGACGTCGAATTGTCGGGACCCCCGGCGTAGTGGGGTCGGCTTTCAGCCGGGCGGACGGCTCACCGCAGCCGTGTCACCGCAGGTGTTTGACGCTGACGCGACATGCGCGGCCGTTTGGCCAGATGGAAAGCCCCCTTCGGGGCCGACCCCTGAAGAGGTTCGGGGCTGACCGGGTCGTGCTTGGGCATGAGCATTTTGCAGAGATCGATATTATACCCTAGGGCTCCAACCATCTCCGGAGAAGATGGTTGGGGTGGATTTGGGGGTCTGACTCTTCTGAGGATATGGTTGGAGCCCTAGGGATTATAGCTTTATAATGCTTTATAGGATTCATTGCCTCACCATATCGATTGAATAGCCCGAATCCCGAAGAATGGGTTTGCCAAGGATTTTCTAGCTCAACCATTGTTGAAACCGTGAATAAATGAAGTTAATGAATGTATAATCCAGAAGTCACAGGGGGCGCCCCTGTCACATGCACTGGGACATACTGGGGCGAACAAAACCACCCAGGCCCTCCCTGTCACTCCTGGAGGTGTCATTTCAGGCTAAGGGCCCTCCTCCAAAACCCATGAGTGACATGACAAAGGTCACTCCCTGTCACTCCGCCTTTGTCGCCTTGTCGACTTGACCTGGTAGGAAGGCAGATGTCACTCCCTAAGGCGAAGTGACGCCGAAGTGGTGGCATAAGCCGGCACAGTGCTCCGTAGGCGCACTGTGCACGCGATAAATGAGAACAAGAACATCAACTCTGCTCAACTGAGATGGGATGCTTTGATTCCCTAACAATCCATCGGGCTGGAATATTTACATAGCCCCGTGGGGGCAGTGGCAAACCCATGCTGAGCGAATGGAGGCTCCAAGCTTGCCCGTCCTAGTTGGATTTGATGCTATTTGTAGTGCCTATATGTGTTTATTATATATGTGGTTTTAAGATGTTTTTAAAGGTGTAGGCACAGCAGTGGGTACAGCATATTATATAGATATATGGGTTGTTATAGGGATTATGCTGTTGGCTAAAACGATGCTGTAGGTCAATGAGGCTCCTTGTTCTTTGACAAGCTGGATCCTCCATGGTCTACCAGCGATGTTTGGCTTACAGGATCCACACGTTTCCCAGTGGATCCCTGGCAAACCACTAGTAGTAAGCAACCAGGAATTTGTTCGGCCTATGGGTTTTAGTCGAACTGGAACCACTGGTTACCAGCTATAGTGGTTTGCCTGGATGCCCTGGGTGTGTTTTACGTGATTTTAACGGATTGGAGGGCGATCTTGGAGAGGCAAACGTGTACATGTGTGCCTGCATGTTCCATCTCAAAAAGCATCACGTGATAGGCCTGCTATGCATGCGTGCTGTTTGTGTTTTTTTCCGCGCCATTTACATAAAGGATTAAAAGCTGTGCCCGGCACTGTGCTCTCCACGCAAGACCCAGGTTGGACCATTACTTGAATGAGCTGGAGTTTGCTTGCTTGTCTGAATCATAGTGGGACCCGACATTTTTATTGAACTTGCACTTGTACTGACAAAGAGTTTCCAAAAACTAGGTTGAATGAACATGTTTAGTGTATGCTGCATGCCCGTGTGCGGGAAGCTTTGAGCTGCATTGAAGGATTTGTGTTCTCCAGCACCCTCAGTGTCACAGTTTGACTCCATTTTCCAAAGGTAGACACCCTTCATGTTCCCCTAGTTCAGGAACATGGCTTTTTCACTTTGCTTTGCGCCAACAAAAGTCCAAGAGCACATCCAACGAGCAGGCATGAGCAGGCGGCAGAACATTATGACCCGACAGCACCGACAGCAGGGCCTAAGGATTCTGCACCTGTTCCTAGACGGTCTCGGTTTGAAGATGGGGCTTGACGGTCCAAGGTCATTTCACATGGCAATATTCCACAGTCAAATAGTCAATAGAAAAATCAACAGAAAATATTATATATATATAGAGAGAGAGAGAGATAATTAGAGTCTTCCCAGTTTGTCACCTCTATCGACATCAGCGGCAACTACCAGTTCTTCCACCGGAGTGTTCTTCCGTGGTGTGAGTCGGTGGCTGGGGGCCGCGCCTTGGTGTGAACTCTCCCCAAGGTCCGTGACGATGGCAGTGAACGTGTTGCATGCTGCGGAGGAGACTGCTTGAACAGCGTTCTTTGGGTGGTGGGTTGAAAAATTTACCACAACATCTGCCAGTTCCAAGCTCTTCAATTGATTCTACATCCCTACACCTCCAAGTACCTCCTCAGAAGGTGTTTAGACCCTCCAAACCCACCCCAAGCACCTTCTCAAAGGGTATGTGGATCCCTACCAAGACCTTCCAAGTTCGGTCACCAGCTGCGACTTTTATACAAGTCTACAGACGGTCGCCTCCAAAACTCGGAGACCTGTTGGGCCCTCGGTGCTGGTAGGGCTAGATGTCCAAGAATGAGCATCTCTCTTGGAAAAGAGGGCCACGCAGTGCTCCAGTTCTGCTCCGACGTCGGCCGCCCCACCCAGGATGGGCAGATGGGAGTGGTCGATGGCAGGCGCAGCGGTGGAGCGAGGTGGAGACACCTTCTCAGCTCGAAGGTGCTCTTCAGACTTTCCAAAGACCACCTGTTTGGCACCTGCCATAGGCTGGTTTGCATCACATGGTGGTGGCTTAGGCTTTATCTATAGACATAGAGTTGCATGGGCAGACATCGGAGACGTCAGATGTTCTTCGCCATGTACGACCAGTAGACCGTCCTCAACGGGTGGTCGCTGACTGGTTGATGGCTATGATTGGCCCTTACCAGCCAGCTCATCGGGAGGATGCTGTGGAAGGAGTGCTCAAGGCAGGTCGGACATGAAATCATACCCTCCCGGACCCTCCCTCATACAATCGAGGCTGACCAGGATCCCAAGTAGAGGAACATGCTCTTCCTTTCGGGGCCGAACTGTTCACCTTTCCATGGTTTCAGGGAGTGTACCAGTTTCTTCAGCCCAAGTGTGCATGCATATTTTGCATAGTTGGAAGACCTTCAACTGTTCACCTTCGGTATCAGTTTCTTCAGTTCGTGCACTGAACTCTCCGTTCCGTGCACTCGTGACCGGTCCTTGGACCGGTCAGCAACTGGGAGAGATGTTCGAAGCGGTCACGAGTCCGAACCAGGCTGGACGTGCAAGTGTATGATCAGGTGACCGGTGGTTAGACCACGAGGTCTTTCACGATGTGTCTGTCAGACATGGCCCGCCGATCCCAGAAGGCTCAGAGAAGGACAGTACCCTAGCGCTCCGAACGCCCCATATCCTCGAGCTCAGGTTCGGTGGTATTCGACCCCCCCCAGGACCACCCACCCCTGGCCCACCGAAACGGAGCGGGCGGCCAGGAGCCCCTATAGGGGATGATGACCATTTCTGAATGTTCATGCAAGGCACCCTTTGCTGGAGAAGTTGTCAATGCTTGGTTGTTGGCGGCATGACCAAGGAGTAGAACAGGAATTGAACGGAACGTGAGGTGATTCTGGGAATCACAGATTTCAGTAACTTCCCAACCTGTCAGTAGGTTGTCCCTCCAAGAACGTGGTTGCTTTGTTGCTCCGGCCAGTGATCAGCAGGTCCTCTTTGCCCTCCTTGAAGTCCTTGCCGGGGCCCTGAGCGCACAGCAGGCTGCAAGAGCAAAACTGCTCAGGTACAAACGATCAGACTTTGAAGACCCTGAGGAGACAAAAGGGGGCTTTGATGGTCAGGATTGACCGTCATTTACTGGTGATCTCTGTTCCGTGAGCAACGTTCGAGTCGGACCATTTTTGTGAATAGCTCAGCAGACTGCGGGGCTTTTGTGTTCCTGCAGGGCTCTTGCTATGAGGTCTTTCACGATGTTTCTGTCAGACATGGCCTGCCGATCGCAAAGGCTCAGAAAAGGACAGTACCCTAGCGCTCCGAACGCCCCATATCCTCGAGCTCAGGTTCGGTGGGCTCCGACCCCCCTGGCACCCACCCCTGGCCCACCGAACCTCAGGAGGGGGCGGCCAGGAGCCCTACACCCTGTAGGGTCCTAGTTCAGGTCACTTAACCTCTGGGAAGCCTCTGTGACAAAAGACGAGCCGTCCGCCGTCACGGGTCGCCTCACGGGTCGCGCTCGCACCGGTTGATCCTGCTCTTGCTTCACCGGTTGATCTTTAAAGACTAGATGTTTCAGTACCCAGGAACAGTGGATAACCTGTTTAACCTTTTTTTGGGGGTTGGTTTCCCCACTCAACAAGACTATAGGTGGAAGAAGGTTAACCATTTTCTCTTTTCGGGACAACTGAGGGTGGCACCTGAGGGGTTCGGCTCACCAAAGTGTATCAAAACACTGTCCATCTCGGGGTCAGCTGGAGCCCGGGCACCGCGGCACCGCGACGGTCTCGGCAGTCCGACGTCTTGACGCGTTGTGGGTGTTTTTTTTGTTTTCTTTTGAGGAGGGGTTTGGTAGATAATACCTCATTTTGGAATCAGTTTGATCATACAAGGTTTCAGACCGTAGATCACTACCTCATTACATTTTATGTATTGCCCAGACGCGACCCTGGACCCTCCGTTCAGGGACCGGGGCCAGACCTGAATCCGGAGGGTCCAGACCCTCAAATCCCTACTGTAGGGTTTTGAGGGACCAGTCGAGCGTCGTGAAAACGGAGCGTCTGGGTGGATCACTACTTGAGAAAACCTCAGGACCCGTTTCGCCGTTTTCTTGTGGACATGAGAACACTGAGGCTGCGCGCCTCGCAACGCATTCAGGAGACCGACGTGGGTGGAACCGCGAGCTTCGCGTGGGCGAAGCAACCTTCGCAACCCTATGTCCCAGACGCTCATGGGCCCTCATATGGAGGGGGGTCTGGGGTCTCAAATCCCTAGGGTTTTGAGGTACCAAGAGCTGTTTGGAGCGTCCGGGGTGCAGGATTTCGACCTGCCTGGGCTACAAGGGATTTTCGTCCATCGTGGATCCAAGATGGAAGTGATAATTCTTTAGGGCTGGGACTGGCAGCCTGGCAAGGAAGATGGCTGGATATGGCCCGCCTCTGTGTATACCAGGGCCCCCGTCACTTGGGGTGGTGAATGGATATTCCAGGTCGATCGTGGAAGAAGGGAACTTGACCAGTCTATACCCAGCAAGGGTGGGTCTGTGTGGGGGTGTCAAGGCGTCTCCTCTTCACACCTATATGATCATCTAACGATAGCAGCAGAAGGACTGCGTGTGAAACACTTTGAAGTGTCTCATGCGTGGAATCCATACCTGTTGATGGCTCACCTCACATGAAAAACCACCCTCTCTTCGCAGTCGCAGTCCCGGACCCAGCAGCCACGGGTCCCGGTCGGCCCGGTGCCAGCCGGACTCGGACTCGGACCGGACTCGGACCGGACTTTGAGGACGGGAGCGACCTGATTTGGTGCAAGCGGATCTTCTCCGCCTGGTCCACCTGCCCTTGGGGTCTCAAAACCGGAATTGGTTTGACCCCAGACCCCTCCATATGAGGGTCCAGGAGTCCAGGGTCGCGTTTGTCCAGACGTTGTTTTTTTTCCATCCTGGATCCCTTGGAGCATCGATCAAGTCAATCATGGAAAAGGAACTTGGTCAAGGATCAGGTAAATCTTTCTTTCAACCATAAACCAAGTCTGGGACTCGTACTCACATGTACTAACCAACTTGGAAGGACGTCTATGGCCAGATTGGCGAGCTGTCCGCCAGCCGGGGCGAGCTCTACTCGCAGGCGCCTGTGAGGGAGGAGTGCAACGCTTCCACTTGTCCCAGACGCGACCTGTTTGGGACTGCCATAGGACTGCCCATCGGCTGGGGTGGTGTCAGAGGGGTCAATGGGTCGGCTATGGCAGTCCCATGGAGTGTTTGGGTGTGGACACGGGTCTTTTCTCCTGAATTGAATGCTGGTGCAAAGAATGGTAAATTTGTGTTGGAGTCTCACGATTGAACACGTGTTTGTTGAACATATTGAGAAGAAAGCTATTGTTCTTGTTTTTATTTCTTTTGTGCGGCGGGTCGTATTGAAATCTGACAGATGCATCCTTCCCACTACAAAGTTGCGTCATGAGTTTGCATATAGAGTAGAGTTAACGGAGTAAGTCCATGTGACCATTTCACAGCTATCCGTTCTGGCACCACCCAGGCCGAGTTTATGATATATAATCCACCGATGATGATCGGAGGAAGTGTACCAAAAGTGCGGAGAGCGGGTGTGCAGAGTCATGCAGTGAAAGTTGTTCTCACAGGGACCGGGTTTTCCATACTCCAGGACCGAACCCAAGTTCGGGAACACCACCGGCAGGTCTACAGACGGTCGCCTCCATTTCACTCGGAGACCTGTTGGTGGTTTCGGTGCTGGCTTTATCCAACTAAGCTATTGAATTGGAGTCTACATAGTCTACAGTGGAGTCAACATCTCAAGCCAGGCCGAGGATGGTGCTTGGACGCTCCTGCTAGGGCCTGCCATCCTCGCAGTCCGGAACGCCAAGCCCAAGAGACGGACCTGCGGATCAGGTGCTTGGTTTATTTTCCCGAACTGTGTAAATCCCCAGCTGCTCCGGTCAGCAAATCCAAGAAGATGTTTGGGGAAGTGATGCGTATCGATGGTCTGGGGCGAGTGAGCTGTGAGTCAGTGAGGCAAAGAGTTGAGAACTGGGCACCCGACCAGGGAAAAACCCATGTAGCGAGGGTCGGGTCGTGACCCCACGGTTGTGGTAGAGCATGATGGCCAAAATGTCTATACAAGGCGGTTCCTAAGCAAGGTGTTTTAGTCCCATCCAGTGAGTGGATGTTCTGGGATCCAGTTGGGAACCCTTTATCCTCCAATAGGGACCCTTACCAATGGTTCGGGATTCAATCTACGCGATCGAACTGGCCGATCTTTTCCTCGGCACAAAAGGGGCTTCGGTTTGAAGAACAAACCTGTACGATCATAGCCAAAAGGTCGTGAGTTCTGACCCGGCTTTCGGAACTTGGTACACTTCTCATTTCAAGTGCATTCCACCACACCTTCAAACTAAGTACACTTCTCGATTTGGAAGTCATGAAAAAAACTCACAGCACTCCCCCTCCGTGGATTCCACGGATCCGGGCTGCTGGGCTCAAACCCCTCCCTTCACTTTTCTAGTTGGTCTTGAACAGCGTGTAGCCGACCCAGCTGA
Organism: Durusdinium trenchii; assembly: GCA_963970005.1. NCBI lineage: Eukaryota > Dinophyceae > Suessiales > Symbiodiniaceae > Durusdinium > Durusdinium trenchii. Next base: position 345,939 of record CAXAMN010028250.1, on the reverse strand, counting down.
AAGGCATGTAGTTGCTCTTTTGGCCAGCCCTCTGGTCGACCACAATCACCTTCGTCTTTCCGAGGGTGCTCCCGACCACCTGCCAAGCGATCGTCATGCGCCACGGGCTCCATTCATCCTGGTCCCACAGCTTGGCATTCTCAAAGTCGAACATCTTCTTTCGATCTTGCATGTGCTCTCTCACCGTGACTTTCTTTCCATGTTGATGGTCCTCCAACGAAAGCCAATCGTCCTTGGCCGATGTCCTCCTTGGCGGGACTCCAACCCTTCGACGAAGCCTTTCGGTCAGGAAGCCCGGCTGGAAGTTGAGGTCCTTCAAGAAGTCCAGCACCTCCTCATTCTTCACCTCCCACCTGCCCATCGTAATTCCATAGCCGACATGGGTGACCAGTCGCAGAGGGCCATCAAACGAAGGACCAATTCCCGGTGTTGTCTCCATCAGCTCTGGCTGTCGATCTGCAGCTCCGTGCCCATCTCCGCCCCCTTCTTCGTCACCTTGTGGTTGACTCGAGGAAGCCGCCTGCGCCCTTCGCTCCATTCCAGGCTCGCTGTAGACGATGTGGTTGCCCTCCGAGTCCACCCTAACCCAGGTTCCACCAAAGTTCCTTCTCGGGCCCCTTCTCTGCATCATGCGGTCCCAGGCTGACGGTCTCAACCCCAGTTGCGCCCTCCTGTTTCTCTCCGCCTCATAGTCGTATTCCCCACGATGCCATACATCTGGATCGGGTACTTGACGGCGTCCAGCTGGTTCAGGTCGGACAGCAGGTGGTTCCTCTGGAACATCCATCCCCTGTGACTCCGATGGCTGCCCAGTGGATGTCCTTCGTGACTCTTCCGGCCTCAAGTCGACCCTCATCGCTCTCACCGAGATTCTGTTCACCGGATTTCGGGTTCCCATCTCCTGGTGGTGGTATGTTGGATCGTCTGGCTCTGCCCAGGGGTAAAGTTCTTCGTGAGCTGAGTAGCCGAATCCCCGCGACCCTCGTGCCGTCGTGGTCAACTCCTCCACACAGTTCACCTCCAACTCCAGGATCTTCTCAATGACCAGCTGGGCGATGCGATCTCCTTTGTAGATCCGTAGGTCCACATCCGAGTGGTTTCTCAACAGCACTTTGACTTCCCCCCTGAAGTCCCTGTCGATCACTCCAGCTCCAGTCTCAATGCCTCGAATTGCCAACGACGACCGCGGTGCCACTCGTCCATAGCTACCCCTCGGAAGTTCCACCGCGATCCCAGTCTTGATCAGCACGCTGTCTCCAGGCTGTACCATGGTCTCGATGGTGGAGTAGAGATCCAACCCAGCGGCCTGCTCTGATCCTCTAGTCGGAAGAATGGCATCTGGCGACAACAATTTCACCTTCAGCTCCTCCTTCGGCTTGAACCACCTCTGTACTCCCGCCGTTCCGACCCTGAAGAGGATGTCGCCCAAGATGGCAATCGCGGCCGTGATCAAAACCAAGATCCACCACTCACTGTTCCCCTCCTCCTTGACCGTCTCGGAAGCTTCGGCCCTGGTGACCATACTTGCAACCACTATCATCAGCCCGATCACCTTCAGGAATCTCGGGTCCGGAGAGCTCCCACTCAGGTCTATCTTCTTCACTTCGATGTTCTTCGTCCCCTCCTCACTCTCTCTCAACCCCAATGCCTTCTTGAAGTTCAGGAGAGGTTGTCCAGTCAGCTGCTTCGTCATGCCGTCCGCCACCAGCTCTGTCCCAGCCACGTGTTCTAGAGACACCTCCTTCACCCTCAGGGCCTCGGTCAAGCCTGCTGCTCTGATCCTCAAGTGTCTCGTTCTCCACGACGATGTAGTCCCAGCTGCGATGGCGATAGCTGCTGTTGAGTCGGAGTGCAGCTTGACCTGGATCTTCTTCCCAAGCACTGCCTCCATCAGCGCTCCCGCTGACCTTCCGCAAATCAGGCTCTCCAGCAGCGACATCAGTTCGGCCTCCGCCGTCGACAGGGTGATGAACGCTTGCCGGGCCGTATGCCAAGCAATCGGCGTCCCTCCCACGCAAACCACGATGCCCGTCATGCTCTTCATGTCCGATGACGCATACGAGGCATCTGAGTACACCTCAACCCGGCTCAACCCAGTCTCCATCCCCTCGTCAGTCTCGACCGCGCCAGAAATGCACAATGCCTCTCCCCTGGTTTGCCGAAGGTAGGCCCTCACCTGCCTTCCGATGGCCATCACTGCCTTTGGTCTCTTCGTGGCCCACTGGCACATGATGTTCACGGCGAGGCTGACGTCTGGTCTCGTTCTCCCCGCCACCCACAAGAGTTCACCGGTCTCCTTCTGGGCCTGTGTCACCTCAGACATCTGTGGGTTCTCTTCCTCCTCCGGGGTCTTAATCTGGCTCAGAGATGCCTTCCCCTGTTCGTCATACTCCATGAACAGGTTCTCCAAGTACGCCCTCTGGTGGATGGCGAAGTCCTGGCCCTTCTTCTCGATCTCCATTCCCAAAAAACGCACTGGTTCTCGACCTTCCTTCACCCACTCCGGTTCACCAATCTTCCAATGCATCCTGACTTGGTCGATGAACCCCTGGATGATCTCTTCTTCCCCCACCATCAGTACGTCATCCACGTACGTAGCCAGTGCTCCTTTGGTTGTCCAGTCGTCTTGACCCTCCATCTCCTGTACCAGCCAGATGTCCGCTTGAGGTGTTGCATGCACCCTCACTGGTCTCCCTTCTCTCGACCACCGGAACTCCTTGATCTTGGCATCTCGGTGGTCACACCAATCCCGTGGAGAGGTCACTAACCCGTAAAGGGCTTTCTTGACGAGCCAAACCTCCTTTTGATCTCGAAGTACTCCAGCCTCCTGAAAGATCCTTGGTGGTTGGACTACTACCACTCCACGGTCATGAGCTGCAGGGGCGTTGAGGAACGCAGTCTTGACGTCGAGGGTGCTCATAGCCCACTTGTTGATCGCTGCCATCTTGATCAGCATCCTCACCTCAATTCCACTGGCACCGGAAGCGAACGTGGACTCAGAGCTCTTGGCCTGCATGAAATTCCCACACGCTACGCCACGACATTTGTGTCGACCAGTGCCTGCTTTTCGGCTGAAGATGGCCTTCGCGGGCACCAGGTCAAAGTCTCTGCCCTGCGCCCTCGCCTCCTCTTTCAACCGGTCCATCTCCTCCTTCCCGATGGCTTCCACCGCCTCTGACTCATTGGTCAATGCGACGTACTCCTCGATCATGGACGGTTTCCACTCTTCCATGTTCTTCCTCACTTCCGTCAGACTCACCATCCGCGTTTGCAGAAACTCCGGGGCCTCCTCTGACTTCTCCTCGATCTCGGCGACCATGTTTCTCTCTTCCTGTCGACCAGCTCGAACAGCTTCTTGGCTGATCTCCTCAATCTCCATCGTGAGAGCCTTCAGAAACCTCTCATTCCTAACTTCTCCGGAGTCCTCCTCCAGGAGTTGAAGCTCTCGAGACAGCATCCTCGCTCCCCGATGTTGTAGCTCCCCCCAATCTACAGACTCCATCTCCTTCTCGATCTGGAGTAGTTTGACCTTCCCTCGAGTTCTCCCCGGTCTCTTTCGCGGCTGCTGACTCTCCTCTCGGTCATCGACCTCATGAATCAGACCCGCCTCTCTGTCTGGCAGCGCCACATCTTCTGGCATGATGTCGGCCGTGTGGAACAACTTTCCGGTGGCGAGCTCCTCCACAAAGTATCCCGGCGAGGTCATAGACATCGTGACCGCTGGGCACAGCACTCTCACCTGTGTCCTGGTGGTAGACAAGTACTTCTGGCGGTCGCTGTAGAGCTTCCTTTTGGCCCAGACCACCTGCCCAAAGGTCGCCAGCTGTCGACGCTTCCACCCCATTGACTCCAGTTGACTTCGGAGTCGAGTGTCAGCCCAGTGTCGAGTGGCGTGACACCAATAGCTCTCATCCAGGCCTGCAGCCACGAGGAGGGTTCTGGCACCTCGTTTGAGCTGTGCCACTGCTCCCTCCGCTCGGCCGTTGCCCTTGAAGTTGTCGCCATCTGTAAAAGTGCGGCACAGACCTCTGTCTCGGACCCACCTGTCGAAGATCTTGCTCTGATACTCGCCAGCCCGGTCTGAATGAAGCCGCTTGAGAGGGAGGCCCAAGAAGTTCAGCTTGGCCACCATTCGTCCCACTGCCTCCAAGACCGCCGACGCCCCTCGATTCTCCATGACCTCCGCCAACGTCACCTGCTTGACCTGGAAGTCCCGTTCTTGTTCCACCAGCGACGCCCATTCCTTCTCATCATCCAAGCCAGGCCATTGTTCTCCCCGGTCCTGATCCCTCTGCTCCTCCTCAACCACAGTCAACTCTGGTCCATCTCCTTCTGCTCCAGGCAACTCGTCCTCCTCATGGATCGGAATGATGGACTGTCCACTCCTGGTCACTGGAGCAAGATATACCCCCACCAGCACGAAGCGGCCCTTTCCAAGTTGGTCATCTGCCAGCATGAACGGCCCTGCAGTATCTATCGATAGCGTGTACGCTTCGGCATGTGGGATCCTCTTGTGAGCCCTGCCGCGTGATGCAGCGATGACGCAGGACTTGCATTCTCTGTTGTAGGGCAGATGCCCGTTCAGAAGGTGTCTCTTCCATGCCTCAAGGTCCATCCGCTTCACCTGGTGCACGGGTGAGTTCAGCGCTTCTCGAATGGCGACCGCCAGTGCCTGCTTCAATCCAGGCGCCCAGGCTGACCAGTCTCGGCTCTGCTTGATCCTCTCCGTCAGGTTCTCCGCCAGGGCAGTATCTCCTCCTCTTCCGTGTCCTCGGATGTCCTGCAGCTCGGCCAGCCTGGGGATATTAGTTCCCAATCTCGTGGGTTTTCTTCTCGAGTGTCCCATGGGTCCTTGGTCGAAACTGACCTCTATCAGACCCCAGCGATCTCTGACCGCTCTCCACTCTGGCCAGCTCCAGTAGGACGGGTACCGGTGGGCCTCTTTCTCCTCGGCCTTGAGATACTCCTCCGGGTCCTCAGGCTGCTCCAGCGCTGCCAGGGTCACCTTCGGGCCTCGGGCTAGCGCAGCTCGATGATGAAGATACAGCTGCCTCAAAAACAAGACCGTGTCATCTTCCACCTGCTTTCGTAGGTATCGGTCCAGTTGAGGGAGGCCAAACCGGTAAGGACCTTCTCGTTCCCTCAGTGGTGGAGGTCCTGGCTGCTTGAATCTCAGC